>OY804607.1:38502641-38679123 GCA_963680895.1 Fragum sueziense | reverse complement strand
AGGCTGGGGCTCTGAAATGACTTGCCAAAGGCCATACCCACATGGATGGCAGCTTGAATGTAATCCAATCACATCACCCGCAACTTCTCACAAGAAATGAGTTTGGCATTCAAGCTACCATGTCAAGCAGGACCCCATTGTTTAAAATAGAATATGATCATATTTCATGTGTTTTGATCATCATTCTACCCCTTTACAGACCGACAAGCCTTTCTGGATTGTCTTGATCTGTTATGAGTGACATCTTCACTATAAATGTACATATATGAGTTTTAGACCTGTAAGCTTTTATTCCAATGATAAAACAAAGTTTTGCAGATTGTACAGCTATATATTAAAATGCCTTTCCATCTATTATATGAAAGAATTGTTCTATGCCATACAAAAACATACTTAAGTGATTATTTCTAAACTATTATAATTAAATTTAAATACATACACATTTACAATGATGTTGCATTAATCCCTTTATATGAATATTTGACTGTCATAATGATATCAGTCCTCTTGTTATTTGAGTAACATATAATAAATAGTTTGTTTTTCTCTCTTTCCCTTGCTATCATCTGTCATGACTTTCATATGATTTATATATAAATGTGGTTATTGTGATATTCTTTGTGCAAAGCACCATTTCCACTTCTAACAAAGTCTATTTGTTAATCTATGACATTGCTATATATATTCATTAAGTATCTTTGAAATATATTCTCCTTTTGGATCAGTACTAGTCTTTGTTTTGATTTTCTAATCATTTCAGAGATTTATTCTAAAACTCGCATAAAACACTAAACTAATATTTTGAATCAAACAATGAATGGTACATGAACTTTTTCAGTAGATCAGCAGTTTTAACAAAAGTAAGACAGTGCTTTACTGAGCTTAGAACAAGTATAATCAAAATAGGAACAAGAGCTCCGCAGAGTGGCGCATATACACCCGAGAGGGGCTTGTTTGTAAAATTTGCCATTTTTTCAATTCAAGGGCAGATAATTCAAAAACGAAACAGGTTATCTGAATTCCGTAAGCGATGTGCACAAATAGACACAATGGAGAATCATTGTGGCAAGTTTGATTAAATTCCAATCAAAACTGTAGGAGAAGTTGCGCACACAAGAAATTGCTAACGGACAGACTGACGGACAGACAGACGACCGGGGCCATAACAATATGAACCTTCAGGCGTATAAAAATATAAATATTTGCTCTATTTGTCACAATAATCTTACCATTGTGCATAATTTTTCACCCTACAGGTCATTAATTTTTTGATGAGTTTTCTTCTCAATACTGAGGTTGATGTGAAATACAAAATTTGTGTAAGTTAGTGTGAACACATTTCGAAATTTAAAGAACATACTGCAATAAATATATATGAGATGTTAATCTACAAATCTCATTTAACTTGTTTTTTATACGTGATGAACCATTTGCTAAGCTCTGCACTGCCTTCAGAAAAATTATGCAGAATGGAATAGTAATGTGAGTAAAAAGGTACAGTTGAATTAATGTAAAGTAGCAAGTTCATGTGTAACAGAAAGTAACAAATAGGAATCAATTCTATTAATTAAACAGTGACATAATTTCCGACAAACAATAGTATTTCCTCAGTGTAAATCTAAAAAATTTAACTTAGTCCAAATTCAAAAATGTTGCAGATGACAATTTAAAATGAATGAATCTTACATGTTTGGTCATCTTATGTAGAAAACATTGTGGGAAATGAAGAATTTGGTTTTCACAAGCAATTTCTTCATTTTCCACATGGTTTTCCATGGACATTATCTTCTGGGGAGTCAAAAGGAATCACTGTATGGTAATGGGTTAAAGGTGTAAAATGATCAGTCAACATGTGACTGCAGGCTGATCGTTATGTTAATCTTCTGCCACACAGTTCAGCATATGACAAGGCTTACAGTAGAAATTTCTCTCTTTCTTATTAGATGCTGAAATATGTGTTGAACATGAAGGAAAAAAAAATAAGAAAAGAATGTTATATCGCTTGATCATAATTATGTGACCCGCCAAGCTTAACAGTACCTTATGGAAAGTGTGAAAAATATCAAACCTAGCCAGTCTGTGCAAACTAACTAGGATCAATTTTTTTCATTCTAAGGCAATTTCTTGGATATATATATATTTCGTTTCCTTGTTTGTTTTACATGTTCAATAAAATTCCAAATATGACATCTGGTTGATATCTGCTGAATCTCATGTATCTCAAGATTTGGTTAAATGGAAAAACCAGAAGGTCCCTTTCAGTGTGACAGGTCACATATCTTTGTGTCCACCTTTCTGCACCTATAGTGGCCACCCATACCTATATGAACCACCAGCTTTGTCTGCTGAAATAGCAGACAAAGCAAAAAACAATGACGGGTGAGATTTCAAACTGACCTCTTTCATTCAAAATAATATGTAAACTTGTCATTAGCTTCACACAACTCAATATTAATGATTTTTTTTAAACTTTATGAAAGATTGACACTGTGATTTGGCACAGCAGAATACACCATCGAATGATCAGACCAGACACATTCTATGACATCAGTGAGAATCAGTGGTATATTACTGTAAATATGATCAATTAAGGAGCCAGAATAATGGGTTGTTTTTGACACTTGTTGACTGCAGTTGAAGAAATCCTGCATAAACCTCTGGATAGTTGTATTCATATCCAATAAATCAATGTTGATATCACCTTGAATAATGAGGTGCTTCCCTTTGAAATGCTTTAAATTTTCAGTTAGAAATTTCTTCAGGTCAGTCACCGAAGATTTAGGAGAGTTGTACAATGTTGCAATGACTATTTCTTTATCTTGCACCAAGAGTTCTACAACAATCATTTCTATGTTTTTCTTTACCACAGAAAAGCTATGAGAAATATGAATGTTGTCCCGCACATAAACGATAATTCCTCTGTGAGGACGAGCATTGCTTACTTGTTTCCCATCTGCTCTAACAATTTGATATCCAGTTCTCTGCACTAAATCGATGGAATCATCTGCAGTTAACCATGTTTCTAATAAGCATAAACAATCTGCAGCTTTGACATTGGGATCTGAAAACAATTCATCCTTATGGCTTCTGTAAGACTGCATATTGTTGAAAAGGCATGTGAAATGAGTGTCACTAGTCATGTAAACTGGAGTGTAACATAGTTTCAATTTCTGTGATTCTCTTAAACGTATCATTTCTTCTTGAACTTTAGTTGACACAGAAATCTTGCTTTCATTCAAGTTTAGAATGTAAAGGCCTTTCAGGGATCTTGATCTACTTATTGCGACATAATGGGCATGGGAAAATACACGTTTTCCATCCATATCTATTACAACCTGACTCAACGTGTCTCCTTGAGATTTATGTACAGTTTTTGCTGTTGACTGGCGCAGAGGGATTTGTATTCTCACAAAAGTTTTTCTCAAATACACAAAGTTCCTCTTTGAATCAAAGATAGGTGTCCCATAATGGATTAATAGCACTATGATACAAATGTCTGTACTTTGAACGCCATGATGTTCCGATTTTATCATCATTGAAAGAAACCCACACAATACTTGGTCTAGTAGTATTTTTCTGTCTGTATTCAATTTTATTTATCATACAAGAAGACCCATTTACTAATCCATCATCTACATCAAGGTTAAGACATAGGTCATAAATCATTCCAATAGCTATTCCTACCATCTGACTAAGCCTGCAGTGTGTGTGGAATCATGTGGCAACTTTGATATTAGTTGTTGTTTAACTGTCACATTGTCATCTCCTAATACATGATCAAGAGCAGGAATGTTTACTTTTTCATTAGTATTATTAAGAAAGCTCCTGACATTGAAATTGTTCACTTTCTCATTGGTATTGAATAAATGTGTTGTATTTTGTGGATAGTCTGTACTAGCAGTATCAGTCAATCTCTTTTTTAGATTTTCAATGTCAACTTGTGTATGATTTCCTTCTCGTAATCTGTTCAAAAGTTCAGCAAATTGCTTGTCTTCCTTTTGCCTCATGATCTCATCCAATTCATGCATTACAATAAAATCCTGCCATAAGTTTGTAGCTAAAGGTCCAAAATTTGTTTTCAAATTCTCAAATATCCAACCATCCATCACTGGTTTCAACTGGAAAAGGTCTCCAATGAATATCATATGCAAGCCACCAAATGGAACATTACTGCCCTTTATTTGTTTTAATCTTTCATTTATGAGTTTAAGCATGTTATTTCCAACCATGGACACTTCATCAATCATAACAACAGACAAGTCTTTATATTTTGTTCGAAGGGTGTTTAAAGTGTCACTATTAAGTGGAGTACAATCATAACCCTGGCTTGCTGGAATGCGAAAGCTGAATGTAATGTTACCCCATTTATATGAAAAGCAGCTTTACCTGTTGGTGCACAGAGAAGAACTCTACAGTTCTCAGGATTATCACCAGGATTAGATGTCAAGTAACGCTGCAAAGCTTCAAACAATGCACTTACAAGAACAGATTTTCCAACGCCTGCACCACCAGTTAAAAAAACTTTCAACTTTTGTTCATCACGCTTAACAGATTGGAAAACATGAATAAAAAATTCTCTCTGTTTCGTATTCAATGATTTTATCAATTGCCTGTAATCTATGTCTGACATTGTTTTCCTGCGTACACTAATATCTACAGAAGCAACACTTAAACCAACATCTCCAGCAATATCACCTTGTCTCTGATTTTCAGGTCTATCAGGATCAAAGAATATGAAACTTTCACTTTCTTTTGCACCAATATTTGAGTCATCCTGCTCAGACTGCTCTGTGCCTGGGGCAACATCATCAAAATCTTCCTCATTGTGAGCACGCTCCATTGCATCATCTAGTTCATCAGCATTCTTTTCATACTGCAAGGCTTTGTGCTCTATGAAATTTTTAATGGATCTGTACCTTGATAGGTAAGAGTCATGACCTTGTTTCAAATCAATACTTTCATCTCTCCATGAAGTAAATAGAAGCAATCTTTCTCTACAGAACTGTTCGATGTCAATTTTTTTCGAAAATCTTACATATCTTATGACTTTTCTTTGTTTCCTTTCACTTATAACAATTCCATTTTTGAGAACAATTCGACCCCCAGGAATAGAATATTGTCTATCCTCACTTGAATTATAGTCATTTGTGTCTGAGTCAAGCACCTCATCCTCGTTACAATATGTATCCATGTTTTCATTGTTTTCACCTTCATTGGTTTCTTCATTTAATGTTTCAGAAATGTTTTCACCTGAATTTCTTGCAGTGCCTTTGTCAGTGTTGTATTTGATATCAAGCTGGGACACATAGTCTGCTAAACACCAATTTTCAAGTTGTTTTGGTCTTTTAGAATATCTTTTAATGGTATTATCTGCTTCAATATCTGTAGAATTTGAAGATAATTTTTCAAGAGATTCCTTAGACTTAAGTAGGAATGTTCTCTCTTCAGGCAAAGAAGTGTTAATGAAAACAACATCCCTTGAGGCTTTTGTCAATGGCTGTTGTAAAAGTAAGTAGCAGGCTTCCTGGGCACTAACCTCAACACTATTCAAGAATTTATTTCCAATATGTCTAACCTGTTGTCGGAGATCCATATTTCCTCTTCTAGCTTCTTTACATGCCTCATTCATAAGAATACTCATTCCTCTCTGTGCTTTACTAATATATGAAACTATATATACAGCACATGCATATGGATCCAATACAAATTGTAAGTCATGGTTTGCACCCCAAGCGTTTAGAATAGGTTTCATGTATGCATTAATTCTAACCTCACTTAATTTTCTTTTCAGAAAAACCTTTGGACCACTCAATGAGCTTTGGACTGCTTTGATGTAATCATCCTTGCTTACTTTGATCTCAGTAAGGAAATCATCTACCGTAATATTTGTTTCCTTCAACTCATCCAATTTCTTTTGTATTTTGACAAATAAATCTTTGTAATTTTGCTTTTCTTTACAGTCATTTAACGGTTCCAATATAGTTGTGCTTTTCATTGGAGGAATGGGAAAACCAAATCTACAAATAGATTTCTGTTTCTTTCTACAAGACTTGGAATGTTTATGTATCTGTAGTTCTACAAGTTGTTGATCTGGATTTTTCTCACAAGATACATACTTATCTATGAAGGATGTTACTTCATCTAATGAACTTTCATGATATCTAGGAGCCTTTTCAATCCATATTAACATGTGGATGTGAGGTGAACCTCTTTGTTGGAATTCAACACGATAAAAGTAATCTATTATTTTTCCTAATGGGTCATGGGGACTTTTAAGTACAGTGTTTATGAATTCTTGTACTCGGTTGTCAAAATACCTTACACATGTAACTGGATCTTTTTGCACAAGTTTTGTTTTATCAATCCAAGTCAAGTTATCCAATTCTTCCACAGACATTGTTTTTCCATCATTTATCTGAGAGAGCATATTTAGTAGATCATGCCATCTGGTATCTGCCGACGAAAGAGATGTAAACCAAGTAGGTAATCCTAGTTGTCTAATCATTGCAAAAACATCTTTTTTACGGGCTTCAAAATATGGTGGTGAATTCCTTAAACTTCTGAAAATATAAAATCCCTCATCCAATCTCACAACACCTTTAAGATGATTTGTATCAAGCATTTGTGAGGCAGTAAATGTTTTACCTTCTGTTTTACATCTACGCAAAGCAAGATGGACTTTATCAGAAATTTGTTTCAGTTGAACTTTCTTTAACTTAAAGAAGATATTGGGAATATTTGATGCTACTCTGCGATCAATATGCCTCAGTTCTAGCTTGCATGTATCACTATAGTGAATGTGAACATGTTTTTTATCATTTGGACTTCTTCTCTGTCCACAGAAAATTGTAGGAAAAGACAAATATTCTGCATCAGGATCTTGATAAAGGCTGAGTGGTGTTTGACCCTCACCTGGAGCAAAAGTATAAGCGTTGTCTTTATTTGGGTCTGCAGCATCCAGCATAGTGTCACTATTACCAATAACCTTTTCTGTCTCGTCAACTTCACTAAAGTGATCAGAGTCATAATTCACATCATCATTACAATCTAATTCTTCACTTACGCTTTCACCTGTCATTCCAAAGAACTCTTTTACTGTATCACTACAATCTGAAGTAATTGATTGCATCCAGTCATCATCTACTTTAACACCAGATTCTTTATACAGTACACTATGGTTCACTAACCAATGAAGAGCACTTAAAACATGCAGAGGTCTAATATTTTCAGTGAAATCACATTTATTATATGAAAGTTTCTTCTTAAGTTTAACAGGTATTGTATAGTGACTATCTAATGTTCTTGGTAAACTGTGTATAACAGGCTGAATGTCAACCGGGACATTGACAACATTCCCTTTGATGGACAACTGACCTCCTCTTGGTAATTCTCTAATCTGCATAAATGGGATTCTCAAAGAAACTAATCTTTCCTCTAGCTGATGTAAATTCAGTTCCTTTGGCAGTACAGGAAATGCATTTTGATTGAAAACAGACATTGGAGGGACTTTGTTAAGTTTAATTTTTTCATAGCATGTTTTACACAGCCATTCACAATCATCAACAGAGATGTAATTTGTAGAAAATTTTTTAACTGCATCAGAAGAGCATTTAGAATTTAGTTTGTTGAATAACACAACAGAATGTTTAAACCATGTTTGGTTACAGCATGAACAAACATAAACAGGGCCTTTTGAAACATTCTTCTTAAATTTTTCAATGCAGTCGTCTAAGCTGGAACCATATCGCTTTGAACTTTTGTAGCTCTTTTCCTTAATTTTATAATCTAAATTAGACCTTAGACTCTGGCGCTTAGTCTTATTTCTTTCATTTTCTACTATCATATTGAATCTTGATGAACGTTTATTCTGTTTTTTCATCCTTTCTGAATCTTTATACAATTTACTAGAGCGGCACTTGTGCATTGATTTAAGAGTTAACATTCTTTCTTTCTTCTTTCTTTCCTCATTTTGTCTAACTTTTTGCATAGAACCCTTTGTCATTGACCTTTCTTTGACTTGCCTTTCTGGATTTTCTCTTGCTTTTTTCTTTGAAATATTTGTCATTGTCCGTTCCTTGACTTGCCTTTCAGGATTTTTTCTTGCTTTTTTCATTGAAGTATTAGTCATAGTCCGTTCCTTGACTTGCCTCTCTGAATCTTGTCTTGCCTTTTTCTTTGAAATACTAGTCATAGTCCGTTCCTTGACTTGCCTTTCTGGATTTTGTCTTGCTTTTTTCATTGAAATACTAGTCATAGTCTGTTCCTTGACTTGCCTTTCTGGATTTTTTCTTGCCTTTCTCTTTGAAATACTAGCCACTAATCTTTCCTTAGATTGTCTTTCAGGATCCTGCCTAATTTTCCTCATATAACTTTTCATATATTCATTTCTTTTTAATCTTTTACGTTCGTGTACAATTTCATAATCTGACCTAACTTCTTGTTTGCGCTTTTGTCTCTCTGCTTGATCCTTGAAATATATGTCAATCAAAGATAATTTCTCAGGTGGACAATTTGTAAATTCAATTTCATTTTTCTTGGATTCAGATTCATGGATTTTTTCTCCTATAACAAATCTAATTGGCATCATGTCAAATTGTTCATTTAGATCGATGTTCATACTTTGATACATTGCATACATGAACATTACCAAATCATCTATTGAAAGAAAAGAAGCTAATAATGATCTTCCATCATCATCTACCAATCCATCAACACCATGTGAATGAGAATCAAATAAACAATATCTACCATCCTGCCTGAAAATTGCAGAACAAACTGAACCAATGATAAATAAAAGATAAGAAGTTGTGTGAAATGCTTCCTTCAAACAACTGTGAAGTGATGACATATGAGTGTTGATAGAACTTTGAATAAATACACCAGATAAAATATTTCTTCTCACAATAGAAACATGTCTATCAAATGCAGTTACAGAACCTGGGATCTCTTCCAAATTCAAAAGCAAGCTTTGAAAGTCATTCCTCGCTTTCAGTCCAATCACTATTTCTCTATGTAATCTATCTCCTTCTATTAGAATTTCATCTAGATTTTGTGAAGATGGCAGATGTCTAAGCTCTGTGTATATCATCGAGCATAAGGCATTGGCTGTACATTGTAGATTTCGAGAGGATGGGTCAAACATTTGATTACCTTGATGAAAAGTTCCGAAAATCATTGTGTTGGATTCTGTATCTTCAGCAACAACTTCAGTAGCAAGAACAGTATTACCATCAGCACTAGCATCAATAACAGTGTCAGTAAGTATATCATCTGCAGTATTTGGTAAAGTATCATGAACAGTATCAAGAACAGTATCAAGAACAGTATCAAGAACAGTATCAAGAACAGTATCAAGAACAGTATCAAGAACAGTATCAAGAACAGTTTCAGAACAAATTCCAGACACAGATGGTTTTTGTGGGTGGGCAAGTCCCCCATCTGATATTCCAAAGACGCCCTCCATAGACACAGATGGTTTTTGTGGGTGGGCAAGTCCCCCATCTGATATTCCAAAGACGCCCTCCATAGACACAGATGGCCTTACATCTGTTTCATCCAAAACAGATGAAGGTAAAGGGTGGGATAGGCCCCCATCTGATAGTTCAAAGACACCCGTTAAATCAGCTGTGGTTTTCGTGAGTACATCTCTTCTGGCTCTACTCATTCGCCAATTCTTCTTGCGAGGCATTTTCCTTCTGCAATTAGAAAATATAAACTAAAATGGCAAATTTTCCAGACATTCAAAGACAACTTTTGACATTGTCTGATGACCAGGACCCTGTTTTACAAATGAATTGAAATGTTCATAAAATCATAAGAAAAACAGGGCCCTGGACCATAAAAGCTGCTACATGTGTATGAAGTGTAAATTTGCAAGCATGTATCGTTTTGACCTTGATAAGTCACTTTAACAATGTTATTAAGGGATTCATACCAATGAATTATGAACTGTTTTAATATCAAATTTGAGCACTACATCTTAATTTCTAACTTACAAGGAAAAAACAGACAAACTAATGGACAGACCAGATTTTATATTGATCCCTTTCTGATCTTTAGGTGCAGATAGTGTAAAAATTCAAGAGAAAGTAATAAAAAGCCAGTTCTTACATTAAACGGATAAATCAATGGTAAATCCAAGTCCCTTTTTCCTCTGTATCTCTTTTCTTTAACTTCGTCACACTGTACTCTATATCTTTCAGCAATCAACACAAAGTGATCTATATTAAGGTACACAACCTTAAGTCACATAGGGTAGAACTTATGTTCACAATAATTCCAATATATACTCCAATTCACTGTCACAATGAACTCACAGCTACATAAAAATCACAAAACTGTATTTAGAATTAAATCAGTGTTGCACAAAAATCATAAAAAAATGTTCACTATTAAAGTGTTCACAATTCACTGTTCCACACAAGAATCATAAAAATGTGTATAACATTTCCAATTTTGGAAATAATTATAAAAGTTCACAAATGTTCCAAGTGATATTACGGTAAGTCTTTTTGTAATATTGATAAATTTGTCTGAAATAAATAAGAACAGTTGTTGAAATCATGATTGATAGAATAGTTGAGTGACAAAATGTAAGTTTCTTGAAAGACAAGATGTGTTTGTGAAACATGAATGCCCGAAATGGCTATTTTTCTACAATGTTAAGTTTTTTAATTAAGAGTTGATAAGGGTTACATGGAACATATAGATATCATTGAAAGGAAGTTAGATACCAAATTTCAGCTTTGTTTGTCAAACACTTTTGGAGAAAATGCAAAATGTTAAGTTTTCTGACAGACAGACAGGAGTAAAACAATAGAAATCATGTTATTTTGCTAACCTATGTAAAAGATCTGGAAGTAATTGCGATTAGCAATTCTAAATTATTCACTGTGTGTTTAGTTTTGAGATTTAAATCTAAATTTGTTCAAAACGTTATAATAATTTAAATATTGGCATGACACTGTACATTACTAAAGACTAGAAAATCAAATTCAGTTTATTGTTGAAATATCATTTCCAAAACTTAAATAAATGTGTATCTCTGTTAAATTGATAGAAAATAATTTCCACTTTCTATGAAAGTGGTAAACTATTTTTTTGTGATAAACAAGGCGGTTATCCCAAAAAGAGGCCCTCTTCATAACTGGTGATAATCATGTATGCAATTCAAAGAAAGCAAATAACAACTGTCTTTGAAATACACAATCCTACATACTCAAAAGATTCCTGCAGCATGTTTTGGTCACCAGCACACTTACCTGGTATAGGTTAACGTCTGCAATAGCCCCTAAAGAACAAAGTCTATCTAAACTTTTGATTTAAATAGAATTTAACAAAGTATGGGTTACAAATTATCAATCATTCTTCATAATAATCATAAACTGTTGTTTTTTTTTCTTCATTAACACAAACACTTGTCACGGGTCAAGAGGGTCTGAAATGAGAAAAAGAGTATATCACATTTTGGCATCAAACTTAACCATTTTCCAAACTCTTCCAATTTGAAAGGTGTTGCAGACCGCAATATCAAGTGCATGGAATTTTAAATTTTTTGGTGTTTTTTTGTTCAGAAAATATTGTGGAAAATGAAAAAAATTGCTTATCACAAGCAATTTCTTCATTTTCCACAATGTTTTCAAAAGCCTTTATCTTGCAGGGTGTTGAAAGGCGTCACTGTGTGGTAATGGGTTAAACAGTGGACTCTTAATAATTATATAATCCTGTTATAAGACATTCATTGCAAATTAGCAATTTCCTGTCTGCAAAAACTTAAAATTTTGAGAACAATATACTCCCTTTTTAGCTTTTTTCTGTTAATTGCAATAATTATCTTGACAAATAGACATTGCAGTTAAAAAGAATCCACTGTTTAGTGCATTTTCTCTTTTCTCAAACGATAAAAATTCAGACTGTCAAGATTTGACAGCTACTGCAGGTGATGAATTGGGTTACAAAACTATATGGAATTTGTGAACATTACAGAACAGAAAATACTGAAGGAAAAGGAGCAAGTGCTAATAATCAGCATTTTGTTTTTTCTTTCAAAGTTTTCTGACACTAAATTCCTTCAGAGACATGAAAACATGGTCTTGTTAGGGAAAGGGTTAATGAACGTTGAATTGATTTTCATGTGACTAAAATTCAACACAAAAGTTCTAAGAAGGGTGTCTCAAATAAAAAATGGTCTTGGAGATGTTTTGAAAATTTGAAAATTCAAAGTAAAAATAAAAAAATTGCAAAAAGTCACCTAAGGAACATTCTGGCAAAGTACACTCATAATATGTCCAGTGATTACAGAAGCGGCAATCAATGAAAAATTTTCTAATGATTTCTGATAAGCCCCATCCTGCCATGCACCCATTTTTGGACAAAAAACAGTTTTTTTCTAACATTTGACCGCTTGACCTAGTTTTCAACCCCAGTGACCCAATTTCAATCCTTCAATGATTTCATCAAAACAATCACTCTGACCTCTTTTCAGATTGACTGGGCAGAAAATATGACCTCTGAAGGGCATACAAGGTTTTTCTAAGATTTGACCTAATAAAGATTTATGTTTAATTAAAGAACTTTTTCATGGTTTGTCATATTCTGATAAGCCCTACCCTGCCGCACCCAAATTTATAGACCAATTAAAATTTTACTAACAAAGTATTATTGAATAACAAAGTATGGTCGAAAGTAACAAAGTATGGTTGATTTTAAGAATTTCTCGTGATTTCTCCCATTCTGATAAGCCACGCCCTGCAATGCCCACATTTATGGACCAATCAAAATTTCATGAACAAGTTAAGTATAGGGTCACTTAAGGTGCATTTCTACCAAGTTTAATTGAAATTGGCCCAATCGTTGATTTTTAAAGAATTTAACAATTATTTTGTGATTTTTCTAAGTCAGATAAGCCCGGCCCTGCCACACTCAAATTTATGGACTAATAAAAATTTCACGAACAAGTTAAGTAAAGACTCACCCGATGTACATTTCTGCCAATTTTGGTCAAAATTGGCCGAATGGTAGATTTTTAAAGAATTATTTTGTGATTTCTCTAAGTCTGATAAGCCCAGCCTGGCCACGCCCACATTTATGGAGCAATCAAAGTTCTTTAAACAATTTAAGTATAGGGTCACCTAAGGAACATTCCTTCAAAGTTTGGTCAAAATTGACCAACTGGTTTGAGAGGAGAAGATTTTCAAAGAATTATTTTGTGATTTCTCGAAATTTGATAAGCCCCGCCCTGCCACACCCACATTTATAGACCAATCAAAATTTCGCTGACAAGTTAAGTAAAGAGTCACCCAAGGTACATTTCTGCCAAGTTTGGTCAAAGTTGGCCAAATGGTTGATTTTTAAAGAATTATTTTGTGATTTCTCTAAGTCTGATAAGCCCCTCCCTGCCACGCCCACATTTATGGACCAATCAAAATTCTTTGAACAATCTAAGTAAAGGGTCACCCGATGTACATTTCTGCCAAGTTTGGTCAAAATTGGCCGAATGGTTGATTTTTAAAGAATTATTTTGTGATTTCTCTAAGTCTGATAAGCCCCGCCCTGCCACGCCCACATTTATGGACCAATCAAAGTTCTTTAAACAATTTTAGTATAGGGTCACCTAAGGAACATTCCTTCAAAGTTTGGTCAAAATTGACCAACTGGTTTGAGAGGAGAAGATTTTCAAAGAATTATTTTGTGATTTCTCAAAATTTGATAAGCTCCGCCCTGCCACGCCCACATTTATAGGCCAATCAAAATTTCACTGACAAGTTAAGTAAAGAGTCACCCAAGGTACATTTCTGCCAAGTTTGGTCAAAGTTGGCCAAATGGTTGATTTTTAAAGAATTATTTTGTGATTTCTCTAAGTCTGATAAGCCCCGCCCTGCCACGCCCACATTTATGGACCAATCAAAATTCTTTGAACAATTTAAGTAAAGGGTCACCCAAGGAACATTCCTGCAAAGTTTGGTCAAAATTGGCCCACTGGTTTGAGAGGAGAAGATTTTTAAAGAAAAAGTTAACGGACGCACGGACGCACGGACGCACGCACGACGGACACACCACCATGACAATAGCTCGCTGGCCTTCGGCCAGTGGAGCTAAAAACTGATACCATTTATACCAATTAGAAAAATCAATCTTGGCATCAAGACATACTTTAAAAAATCAAAATGAGGATGAAATGTCCCTTTAACCGGTTTACGAGTGATAGCCTACTTTGTCCCAACTAATCTTCGTTGATTGATTGATTGATTGATTGTTTGTTTTCTACAATTTTGCAATTGCATTGTGACAGTTAGTACACTTTACTATGTATTCCTGATATTTCTATAGACTATTTCCAATTTAACCCATTCCCGCACATTGATCAGTGGCGGATCCAGGATTTTCGAAAGGGGGTTCGAATTTACAATTAGGGGGGTTCATGTTCCTATTAATATACAATTTTGACTGAATTTCTGCATGCAAAATGAAAGAATTAGGCTTCAGAGGGGGGTTCGTTTGAACCCTCCGAACCCCCTCTGGATCCGCCACTGTTGATGCCTTTTGACACCCTATAAGGTAAAGGCTTTCAAAAACATGGTGGAAAATGAAGAAATTGCTTGTGACAAGCAATTTCTTCATTTTCCACAATGTTTTCTTTAACGAAAGACCAAAAAATATAAAATTCCATTCACTTAAAATTATTGTCTTCAACATCTTTGAATTTGGAATGGTCAAAAATTCTGCAGTTTGGTATTGGGTTAAACCTTTCCCATTAGAATTTAAACATTTCCCCTTATGTAGAGAAAGCTTTTAGATCTAGCCTGCGGGCAGACAGTGCGATATGGCTCACTAGTGAGCCAGGTAACCTCTATTGTATAGATTTATTAGGTAGTATTTATGGAGAAGAGTACTTTTTCCCTAGACTGGATACATAACCCACTTTCACAATCGCGACCCTTGAGACTGTTTGCAACCTTTTTCCATTTGGAACGTGGTTGCAACATGATCTCGAGCGTAATACAGTGACCACCATATTGAACGTGAAAGTAGACGCGCGTAAATGACGTCATCAAAACAAATCAATCCTTTAGCTAACGTTATAATTCAAGTGAAATATACTGTCAATAATCGGTAAATCACATCAATTATTTTATCTGGTAAAATTTTGTCACATTTATGAGGATACAATCAACTTTTGAACGCTGTTTGTTTCAAATAATTTTTTTTGGCGTAGATTTAAATAGTTGTTCGGTCTGCTTCCGTTGTTATAGACCAGACTACCGTTGTTATGCTTGCGGAGTGATATAGGCAGGATCGGCCATGTCGGCAACTGTAATACGTTCGAGCCGATCTTGAGTAGCGATAAGATACGAGAATATTCGAATGCCACTTTCAGACAGCAAAATGTTAGACTGGTCCAAATCCAAAGATGTTGCAGACAACAATTTCAAGTGAATGGAATTCTTCACTTTTTGGTCTCCCTGAGTAGAAAACATTGTGGGAAATGAAGAAATTGCTTGTCACAAGCAATTTCTTCATTTACCACAATGGTTTCTTAAAAGCCTTATGATGCTAGGGAGTCAAAATGTGTCACTGTACTGTAATGGATTAACCATATGCAACATCTCGGCCACGGCAAATACCCTTACTGATAAAAATGTCACCCATCAATGGTTTGATATCATGCACCTATGTGGGGGAGCAGCTGGAGGCTTGGTAAGGATATTGTGGTAGTACTGGTATAAGAAACGACAGGAATCCATGGTTAGGTGCTCCAGCCAAACCCTATGCAACAACTACAAAGGTAGCAGGGGAATGATACTCAAATAGAAGGATCAAATTCCCGTCCTCCGCCTCTTAAAGTGACATTTCACATTTATTTCATTTTTTATAAGTATGTCTTGATGCAAAGATTGTTTATTCTAATATGTAGAAATGCTATCAGTTTATTGAAGTTGTTATTCAAAATAAAAAAAATATGCAATTAAAGTTGAGACAGAAATGACAAATTCTATATAAATCTGAACTGTTGTCTACGACAATTTGTTTAAATTTAGCACAAAAATATATATTTCTCGTAAACGGTTCAATATTTTGGCTTGAAAATTTCTGAATTTTCATAAGAAAACATGCTCTTTCTGATGGAATAAAAGTAAAATTTATGTACAAATAATTGTGAAATATCACTTTAATGAAACCCCTGAACACTGTTCAATTTGAAAGGAATTGCAGAACACACAACAATTGGATGCAATGGTAGAGAATAAGTATGTTGTATCATAGAAAATAGTGAGGCAAAAGGAGAAAATGCCTCAAAGTTTTCCCCAGCCTTTTGTCAAAACCAGGCCCCAGTTTCTCGAAAAAAAACTTAAGTACGTTCTCATGCTCAAATCGCACGAAATCCACATGAACTTCAATCGAATACCCTTCAACATTGGAGAGTATTCCTTTGAAGTTGAGCATATTCTCATGAGTATATACTTAAGTTTTTTCGAGAAACCGGGGGCAGGTCTTGTTTGAGAAAGGTATTAGAAATAAAGACATCTCAAAGTGAATACAAGAATTAAAATTTTATTAATAAAATAATACTAACAACAAAAATAAACCAACAATATTTCCCTCTGTACAATAAAACACATTTTACAACCCTGTGGATATAGAAACTTGTACCAAGTCATAAAGGATTTCAAATAAGAAAAGCGCTACATAACTACAGCATTATTTTTTGTTCTAAACAGCAAAATTCTAGTGTGGTCGTTTTCAGAAATGCTACTATTGAAGATTTTCAACAACTGTTGTGTCACATGATTCTCCACCATGATATTACAATCATGTTAGAAATATGACAGCCTTATAAAACAAACAGGTCAGAATTCTATGATCACCATTTAAAAATATAGGGTCATAAACATGAATATACAAATTATCGTTTTATCTAATTATCATTAAATCTCCCAAAAAGAGCCCTCCTTTTTACAAGTAACACCTACCAATATTAACCCATCCCCAGTTTGACGTTTTTTGACGCTCCACAACATAAATGCTTAAGAAAACATTGTGGAAAATGAAGAAATTGTGACAAGCAATTTCTTCATTTCCCACAATGTTTTCCATAAAAAAGAACGTAAAAGTAAAATTTCATCCATTTGAAACTGACATCTTTATCATCTTTGAACTTGGACCAATCTAAAATTTTGTCTGGTAATGGGTTAGCTGAATCTCATTTACTGTACAAACTGCACTTCCTCATTTGAGGAACATCTATAAACTAAAACTGAAGATGGTTGGTTTTATATCTATTTCATAATGGAAATTATCCCCATGACAAAATTTTAGACTGATTCAAAAGACAAAGCTGTTGCAGTAGATAGAATAGTGATAATTGAAAACAAAAAGTGAACAAACTATAGGCTTAGCATAGACATTCTTGTGGCAAAAAGGAGAGAATGCTGACAATCAAAGATTTCTGATCTCATATCCTACGAGTTTTCAAAAGGTAGTTATTTGGGAAAGGGTTAACCCATTACCATTCACCAAACGACACAATTTTAAAACAAAATGTTGCAGTGAATACATTTTTATCTTTGTGTGTAGAAAACATTGTGGGAAATGAAGAAATTGCTTGTCACAAGCAATTTCTTTGTTTTCCACAATGTTTTCCCAAGCCTTTTCTTGTGCGGGAGTAAAAAAGGCATCACTGTGCAGTAATGGGTTAAGATTAAAAAATACAGAACCAAGCAATAAGAATGAGCAATAATTCCACAAAATGAGTATCATACATAATATACAGACTCCCTCACATTTGTATTGCGTAAACTCGATGCGTAACTCAAAAATAGAGATCAATAACAATGATTTTTGTGCTAAAAACAGACTAGGTTTACCATTATGTATTGATAAAGCCTCTCTTACAACCGGTCGTACGTGCTCCTGCGTGCGGTCTGCATCTAAAACGTATGTTTAGTTGTGCGATGCACGCATGTACAACGTACGATTTTGGTGGACGCAACCACGAGGCAGACTGCACGCAGTAAAGAATTGACGGGACAATATTTTGAGGCGCTCTTACAACCCGTCGTAGGTCTTTATAAATTGTGCGATTTTGCAGAGTTTTAAAACATATGATTTAAAAAGACACACTACGGGTTGTAAGAGAGGCTTAAACTGTAGGTGTTGTTATAATATCTCATAACTACGGCTTGAATCAAGCTGTAGTTACCAGATTTTATAACAAAACCTACGAAATACTACTGTTTGTCTGAAATTACGTCACAGTTAACTGGATAAAATCGTATCCTATTTTATCGAGTAAAGGCTGGCTGGCCAACATAATGATAAACAAGATGTTTTTGTGAAACACTATTGCGCCCTCCGTAAATGCTAATGTTAAATATACATTAAGGTTTTGGAATGACAGATGGACATACAAACAATAGTAAAACAATATGACCCCGATCTTTTGATGCAGGGGCATAAGAATTCAAAACCAACTACTATCACAAAATGAGTATCATACATAATTAATATACAGAGTCTCTTGCACCTTTATAGCGTAACAGAGGGATTGATTGATTAAATGGGGTTTCAAACACTTTTAAAAGCATTTTAATCATAATACAGTGGCTGGAGCACCTAACCAAGAATACCTCGGCAGAATTTGTCTAACAAGGACTATTACAGCATTTATTGCGAGCCTCTAACTCATCAACTTAACTCTTCAGCAACAAGATATCGACTATTCCAAATTGAAAGCCATCATAAATGACAAAATAGCAAAGAAAGTATTGGGACAAAAGGAGAAAATGTTGATTATCAGCATTTTCTTCTTTCGCCTCAATGTTTTCTCGTACCTATTCTATAATTAGGACATCAACACCAGAACCATGTTACTAAAGAAATAGAGGATAATCGTTTGTTTCAGTGTAAGATCGATTTATATTTCATTGAGTGAACAACAAAAGCTTTATTTTCACGAGTGGCGAAGCCACGAGTGAAAATGTAGCTTTCGTTGTTCACGAAATGAAATATCAATCGATCTTACACGAAAAACAAACGATTATTCTATTTCTTTAATGCAAAAAATAGACAAAATGCGGAAATTTTATGAAAAAAAAAAATCTTAAAGCGCGTCATTTTGCACGTGACTGCTATGCGGCGCTTATGATGACGTCATTTATTTGGCCCGGCTTAGATAACGTCAGATAGGGTGAAATGAAAGAATGCCGGGCACAAGTTTTTGATAATTTCACTGGATAGGCAGTGAGTTTATCAAAATGATAATCTACCGTTATTTCTCGATAATCCATCGAAAAGCATTAAAGAAACTTGCGTACATTTTTTGCATAATTGATGTAACAGCAAGCTATTTCTTCATTTTTCACAAAGTTTTTACTACCCTTATCTTGTGTAGCACCAAAAAGCATCATTACTGTATATTGAAATGGGTTTAAATAGGCTGCAGATGACAAGAGGACCATGATAAAGATTAAAGGATTTGTGTTCAATATTTCACAGAAAATATTGGAGGAAAATGAGAAAATGCTGGTTATCAGCATTTCCTTCTTTGGCCTCAATGTTCATTTCAATTCTCTATATGGTACATCAAAAATGTGTCATTGATTTGGGAAAGGTTAATTTTGCCATTTGGGGAAGCATGAATTATAATAAGTACTAGATCTATTAGTATTTCATAAAACTTGTACAAAAAATAATAAGTTATGGCACATGAAAAAACAAGAGGGCCAAGATGGCCCTGTATCGCTCCACTGGCTTTTAGACAATTAGACTACGAAATTCTTCAAAGAATACAATAGAGGTCTATCCAAAGAAGATTCATGCTACGCCAGAATGAAATCCAATAAATGATTAAGGAGCGGAAATGTTTTTAAAATTTTCTTAAAATTACACTATGTTTCATATAGCGAAAATAAAGCTTAGCCCACAGTGGCCAAGCTTTTCATCCAATCGTGAAGGAATTTGGAAGAGATTCATGCGAAGTTTGGTAAAATTGGTCCTGCAGTTTTGGAGAAGGAGATTGTTTAACAATTTTTCGAAAATTTATTTAATTAAATGAATCAAAATTTAAGTTCTACACAGATTTTTTTCACGAATTTAGAAGAGATTCATGCAAGGAATATTCGTGTGAAGTTCAGTTAAAATTGGTCCAGTAGTTTTGGAAAAGAAGATTTTTCGAAAATTTAATTTAATTTAATTAATCAAAATTAAAGTTCTACACAGAATTTATTTTTTTGAAGGAATTCAGAAGAGATTCATGCAAGGATCATTTCTGTAAAGTTTGGTTGAAATAGGTCCAATAGTTTTGGAGAAGAAGAATCTTTAAAGATTTTTCGAAACTTTAATTTAATTAAATCAATTAAAATTTAAGTTATACACAGAATTTATATTTTTGAAGGAATTTGGTAGAGATTCATACAAGGAAGATTTCTGTGAAGTTTGGTTGAAATTGGTCCAGTAGTTTTAGAGAAGAAGAATTTTAAAGATTTTTCGAAAATTTAAATCAATTAAATTAATTAAAATTCAAGTTCTGCACAGATTTTATTCTTTTGAAGGAATTTGGTAGAGATTCATGCAAGGAAGATTTCTGTGAAGTTTGGTTGAAATTGGTCCAGTAGTTTTGGAGAAGAAAATTTTTTAAAGATTTTTCGAAAATTTAAATCAATTGATTTAATAAAAATTCAAGTTCTACACGGAATTTAATTTTTTGGAGGAATTTGGAAAAGGTTCATCCAAGAAAGATTCCTGTGAAGTTTGGTTGAAATTGGTCCAGTAGTTTTGGAGAAGAAGATTTTTAAAAGATTTTTCAAAAATTTAATTTAATTAATTTAATTAAAATTCAAGTTCTACACGGAATTTAATTTTTTGAAGGAATTTGGAAAAGGTTCATGCAAGGAAGATTCCTGTGAAGTTTGGTTGAAATTGGTCCAGTGGTTTTGGAGAAGAAGATGTTTAAAGAAAAAGTTGACGCACGCACGGACGCACGGACGGACGGACGCACGGACGCACGACGGACACAGGGCCATGACATAAGCCCCGCTGGCCTTCGGCCAGTGGAGCTAATAATGCAATATCGTATACATGTACATAAAATTATTGATATGGTATTTCTGTATAATAAAAAAGCATTTATGGACTTCAAAACAATGGAATGTTTCATATCATGATTCTAAACCAACAGAAAAACAAGAGGACCATGATGGTCCTATATCGCTCACCTGAACCAAAATGATATGAGCAACACTTATGTTCAATTCAATTGATATTTATGACTTAAAGACTGAATATGAACTAATGGTCAATAACATTGTGAAAATCAAACTCATCCAAGCTCTTATGGTGCCCAACATTGTTTTTTTTTTAAATAATTGTAGATTCTAGAGTGTAAACAAGGTCGAAAACAGTCAAAAATGGCAATTTTATCAAATTCAAGGGCACATAACTCTCGTCTTTCTGGTCAAATCAGACTGAAAATCAAACTCATCTGAGATCTTACGGTCTCCCACATTGTGTCCAAGATTTGTCTTGATTGGTCAATAATTGTAGATTCTAGAGTGTAAACAAGGTTGAAAAAAGTCAAAAACGGTAATTTTATCAAATTCGAGGGCACTTAACTCTCGACTTTCTGATCACATCAGACTGAAAATCGTACTCATCCATGATCTTATGCTCCCCAACATCGTGTCCAAGTTTTATTTTGAATTGATTTATAATTGTAGATTCTAGAGAGTAAACAAGGTCGAAAAGAGCCGAAAATGGCAATTTTGTCAGATTCAAGGGCACATAACTCTCGACTTTCTGATCAGATCAGACTGGAAATCAAAGTCATCCCAGATCTTATGCTCCCCAACATTTTGTCCAAGTTTTGTCTTGATTTATTAATAATTGTAGATTCTAGAGTGTAAACAATGTCAACAAGAGCTATCCGAAGACAGCGCACTCGACTTTCTAAGTTGCTTAGTATAAAAGGGGCATAACTCCAAATAGAGTGGTCCCAGGGTCATGGGACCTGATAGTAAGGTAGAGGGTGTGATGGTGAATAAGTATTCCAAGTTTAGGTTGAATCCCTTTGATAGTATGGAAGTTACTGATGTTTGAAAAAACTTTAACCTTTGTTGCAACGCCGACGCCAACGCCGACGCCCGGGTGACAGTATAAGCTCTCATTTTCTTCGAAAAGTCGAGCTAAAAACAGCCAAAAATGGCAATTTTGCCCAATTCAAGGGCGCAAAACTCTCATCTTTCCGGTCAGACCTGACTGAAAATCGAACTCATCTGAGATCTTATTCTCCCCAACATTGTGTCCAAGTTTTGTCCTGATTGATTAAATAATTGTAGATTCTAGAGTGTAAACAAGGTCTAAAACAGCCGAAAACGGCAATTTTGTCAAATTCAAGGGCACATAACTCTCGACTGTCTGATCAGATCAGACTGAAAATCAAACTCATCCAAGATCTTATGCTCCCCAACATTTTGTCCAAGTTTTGTCTTGATTTATAGATAATTGTAAGCTAAGGGAAGTAACTCTTGACACTACTAAAGAAAAGTAGTGTCAAGTGTTACTTTCCTTAGATTAACAGCAGCTGAAAATGGCAATTTGTCAAGTTCAAGGGCACGTAACTCTAGACTTTCTGATTGGATCAGACTGAAAATCGAGCTCATCCGAGATCTTATGGTCTCTAATACTATGTCTAAGTTTTGTCTTGATTGATCAATAATTGTAGATGCTAGAGTGTAAACAAACTTCAAACCAGCATTTTTTGACATTCAAGGGCAGATAACTCAGCACATTCTGGTCCGATCAGGCCCATTATCGAACTTGTCCGAGAACTTATGATCCTACTTGTTTTGGCCAAGTTTGATCAAGATTGCCTAACTTTTGTGGATGCTAGAGTGTAAACACCCCAAATGTTGACGGACGGACGCCGGACAAAAAGTGACCACAATAACTCACCTCGAGCACTTCATGCTCAGGTGAGCTAAAAACAACAAACATGTAGAATTATACAATAAAACACAGAATGCATGTACATGTATACCGTAATTATTCTAATAAATGCCCATATCCTAATAAAAGCCCACCCCCCAAATCTGGGCTGGAAATCTGCTTACTTCAAGCACAAAGAAGGATGATTCTAATAAATGCCCATCCTCCGATTACAGATTGAAAGAGTGTAAGTCATAAACGAAGATCATTTTTCAAAACCAATGAAAAATAGGATGTCTAGCCCTCAATCTGTTTGCATGGAAGGAGTTTTATCGAAAAATCATATTTTGCAGTCCTTATAAATCATAAATTTGACTTACTGAACTCAGTCATCGAAATTCGTATCTGAAAATTACAAGCAGGTCGGGCTAGGGAATTAACAATTTTTACAAGCCCAAATGAAGATTTACAAGCCCATGCAATAAATTCAATTATATTATCCTATGCGAAATCAAGAATTTTACAAGTATGTAGGGCTTGTCATTGCTGATTTTTCACAAGCCCGAAACAAAACTTATCAGTTTTTGACTGTCGGACTAGTGCCAATTTCGACCACTGACTGAACTTCAAGTAAATGAATTGACACTTGATTTGCAAATGTTGA
The DNA here is from genome assembly GCA_963680895.1 of Fragum sueziense. NCBI lineage: Eukaryota > Metazoa > Mollusca > Bivalvia > Cardiida > Cardiidae > Fragum > Fragum sueziense. The sequence continues at coordinate 38,655,539 of OY804607.1, read as the reverse complement.
TTAACAGAATTAGGATATCTCTAATACCCGGTAAACGCCAACCCCCTACTTTTCCATCAACCATAAACACCAGGTCATTCATTAGAATAATTACGGTACATATAATTATACGGATTCCTGAAACAATCAGTCAATCAATAAAACACTAGTTAGCTTTGACTAAATGGTTTAATAAATTGATACCTGTTTTGGTCAAAATATCAAATGTATAGTCTATCGGTTATAACTGTAGACTTGTATACAAACACTAAAAATCAAATACATAGTTTTAACATTTACAAAACCATCTATCGTGAGCTATACGAGATAATTAATGTCCTTACTCATTTATTCCCAAAAAAGGAAGTGTTTGTGTTGGGTCATTTATCATCAACAAGAAGTAAAGTGTTTGTATTATACAAGTCTACAGTTATAGCCAATGAGTTATAAAACAAGATGTATTTGTAAAACACCAATGCCCCCAAATGGCATACTTTTGGAGAAAAAGGCCAATGTTTAGTTTTCACACAGACCGACTGACAAAAAGTCTGACACAAGTAAAACAATATGCCCCCAATCTTTCAATACAGTTGCATAAAAATTAACCAAAACAGGTGTTTAACCCATCATCAGGCAACAAAATTTTAGACTTGTCCAAATTCAATGATGTTGCCAACAAGAATTCTAAACGAAAAAGTTTTTACATTTTTGTTTGTCTGGTGAGAAATCATTGTGGCAAATGCAGAAATTGTTTTTCACATTGTTCATATTGGTGGATTACTCCTATAGTCTACTATAATAAGATTGAGCCATCTAAATTCATGAATTATCGACTTGTGTGAGTACCCAGGTAACCATGGTAATTGGGTAATTGTTTAACCCTTTCCCAAACGACAAAATTTTAGGGTGACCCACTTCAAAAACTGACACAAACAAGAGATGTTTGTAAAACATATATGCCCCCTCAAGGGCCTATATTTGATGTTGGTCAAAGTCCAAGGTCAAGTTAACAAGGTCCAAGGTCATGGTCAAATATGAAAGGTCTTGGTAGGAGGTGTCTATGTGTGAAATATCAAATCTGTATATGTAAAAGTAAAATGAAACATAGGTCAGGTTAAAGTTTTTAAAAGTAGGCCAAATGCCAAGGTTAAGGTCATGGTCATATGTGAAAGGTCTTGGTTGGAGATGCCAATGTGTGAAATATCAAGGCTGTAGGTGTAAAAGGACATGATATATATGCCTGGTTTCAGTCTTTTTAAAAGTAGGTCAAACTCCAAGGTCAAAATTGCAATATTCAAGGTCATGGTCAAATGTGAAAGGTCTTGGTAGGAGGTGTCTATGTGTGAAATGTCAAGGCTGTAGGTGTAATAAGACATAAGATAAAGGCTAGGTTAAAGATTTCTAAAAGTATGTAAAAATCAAAGGTCAAGGTCACATATGCCAAGGTCATGGTCAAATGCGCAAGGTCTTGGTAGGAGGTGTCCATGTGTAAAATATTGAGACTGTATAGGTAACAGGACACGAGATATAGGCCTAGTTTAAGTTTTTAAAAGTAGGTCAAACTCCAAGGTCAAGGTCTAAGGTCATGGTCAAAAGTGAAATATCTTGGTTGGAAGTGACCATGTGTGAAATATCAAGGCTGTATGTGTAAAATGACATGAAATAAATGCCAGGTTAATGTATTATTAAAGTAGGTCAAACACCAAGGTCAAGGTCAGAAGGTCCAAGGTCATGGTCAAATGTGAAAGGTCTTGGTCGTAGGTGTCAATGTGTCAAATATCAAGGCTGTATGTGTAAAAGGACATGATATATTGGCTAGGTTAAAGTTTTTTTAAAAGTAGGTCAAAGTCCAAGGTCAAGGTCACAAAGTTCAAGGTCATGGTCAAATGTGAAAGGTCTTGGTAGGATGTGTCCATGTGTGAAATATCAAGGCTTTATGTGTAATAGCACATGAGATATAGGCCAAGTTTATTTTTTTTAAAAGTAGGTCAAACTTCAAGGTCAAGGCCACATGGTCCAAGGTCATAGGTGTATGTGATAGGTCTTGGTCAGAGGTTTCCATGTGTCAAATATCAAGGCTGTATGTGTAAAAGGACATGATATATCGGCCAGGTTAAAGTTTTTTAAAAGTAGGTCAAACTCCAAGGTCAAGGTCAAGAAGTCCAAGGTCATGGTCAATTGTGAAAGGTCTTGGTAAGATGTGTCCATGTGTGAAATATCAAGGATGTATTTGTAAAAGGTCATGAGATATATGCCGGGTTTAATTTTTTTTAAAGTAGGGCAAACTCCAAGGTCAAGGTCACAAGGTCCAAGGTCATGGTTAAATGTGAACTGTGTTGATAGGAGGTATCTATGTGTGAAATATCAAGGCTGTATGTGTAAAAGGACATGAGATATAGGCAAGGTTAAGAATAAAGTGTAAAATCAACAAAGGGCAATAACTCCAAGAATTTGATTGGCAGAGTTACGGTTCTTGTGCACTGCACCTCTCCATAATAAAATCTAGTCACCTATAAAGTTTCATGATTCTACCTTACATATTTTTTGAGTTGTGCTCCGGACAAGAATCAAGTTATAAAATCAACAAAGGGCAATAACTCAAAAAATTTGATCGGCAGAGTTACCGTTCTTGTGCACTGCACCTCTCCATAATGAGATCTATTCACCTGTAAAGTTTCATGATTCTACCTTACATACTTTTTGAGTTATGCTCCGGACAATAATGAAGTTTGAAAATCAACAAAGGGCAATAACTCAAAAAATATGATCGGCAGAGTTACGGTTCTTGTGCACTGCACCTCTCCATAATGAGATCTATTCACCTGTAAAGTTTCATGATTCTACCTAACATAGTTTTTGAGTTAAGCTCCGGACAAAAATCAAGTTTAAAAATCAACAAAGGGCAATAACTCCATAAAAATATGATCGGCAGAGTTACGGTTCTTATGCACTGCACCTCTCCATAATGAGATCTATCCACCTATGAAGTTTCATGATTCTACCTTTAATACTTTTCGAGTTATGCTCCGGACAAGGTTTGGTCTACGGACAGACCGACCGACCTACGGACCGACCGACCGACCGACCTTCCGACCGACCGACCGACCAACCGACCGACCGACACTTGCAAAACAATATACCCCCATTTTCTTCGAAAGGGGGCATAATTATGGTGTTTGCAGTGCCGAAGGAAGAAGGCTTGCGCCTGTTTTTTTGAGTGAAACTTATAAAAAGTTGACTATTATTTCAGAATCTATTTTCTCTTGTTTTTCAGCCGTCACCCCCAATGCCTAACCCTAACCCTAAAAAGCCCCAAAGTGGGAAATGCTGTAAGGTATATGGACGAATTAACAGAAACAAGTGGTGCATGCAGTGCAAAAGAAAAAAGGCATGTACTCGGTTTTAAAGTGACATTTCACATCTATTTCATTTTTTAAGAGTGTGTCTTGATGCAAATATTGTTTATTCTAATGCTTAGAAATGCTATCAGTAAAGTATACGGCAGGGAAAATAAGAAAATGTGGTGCATGCAGTGCAAACGAAAAAAAAGTATGCACTCGGTTTTAAGACTATAGCATTAAAAAACGGCGTTAAAGGGACGGCTTGCATCGACGACTCAACAGCCGAGCCATTGTATTAAGGGTTTCAAAAGCAAGGTGTCTGTTTGTGGTAATGGGTTAAAGGAGAAAGAGTCACTCGGAAATTCTCAGAGATGAAAGAGAACATTTCAAACAACAGAGGCCAGCCTGGACAAATGTTAGCTGATACAGTTCGGACCTGTTCCTTGGAATCCAGAACCGCACTAACGAACATGAATTCCATCAAACGTACCGTAAGAAGATTAAAACGGGGTCCACGTCCAAAGGAATCAGCTAGCTCCTTTCAGAGAACTTAGACTACCAGAGGACTGGAAAAAACAATCGACTTCGTACCACAACCTTTCATGATCTACCTCAATGCTCCCTCCAGAATGCTACTTGAAACCGAAGAGGGTCTTCGCAATCTAAGCAGATCTCATACCTGGTTCATGGAAATGACTTTGTTTGGTGGTTTGTTGTTTGTGATCTTCTGCAGTTTTCAAATTGGACCACATCCTTATATTTTGTTGTTTGGGAAAGGCTTAATTGTTCTATATTCTCTTGTTTTTCAGCCATCACCCCCAATGCCCACAATGCACAAAAAAACAAGCAGTGAAGCCGGGAAATGTAGAAAAGTTCACGGCATCGAAAAAAGGGAAATGTGGTGTTCGAATTGCAAAAAGAAGAAGGCGTGCATCCGTTTTTTTGAATGAACATTGAAAAAGTTGACTATACGAGGGGTGATCCAAAAGTAATGTCACAGTGCCTATAGTTTGGTTATTCGACGTATTCTTGTACACATAAAGACTTTGAATTCAAGCTTTTCATATTGGTGCCGAAGGAAGAAGGCTTGCGCCCGTTTTTTTGAGTGAAACTTATAAAAAGTTGACTATTATTTCAGAATCTATTTTCTCTTGTTTTTCAGCCGTCACCCCCAATAGAGAAAAAAACAAGCAGTGAAGCCGGGAAATGTAGAAAAGTTTACGGCATCGAAAAAAGGGAAATGTGGTGTTCGAATTGCAGAAGGAAGAAGGCTTGCGCCCGTTTTTTTGAGTGAAACTTATAAAAAGTTGACTATTATTTCAGAATCTATTTTCTCTTGTTTTTCAGCCGTCACTCCCAATGCCTAACCCTAACCCTAAAAAGCCCCAAAGTGGGAAATGCTGTAAGGTATATGGACGAAATAACAGAAACAAGAGGACCATGATGGTCCTATATCGCTCACCTGAACCAAGATGATATGAGCCACAGATTTGTTCAAATCAATTACTTGTGACTTTAAGACTGAAAACAAACTTATGGTTAACAACATTGCGTCCAAATTTTGTCTCGGTTTGTCGCTATTTGTGGTTGTTAGAGTAAAAACAGTCGAAAACGGCAAATTTGTCAATTTGAAGGGCTCAGCAAACTCAGCAAATTCTACTCTAATTAAGCTAATTCAAACTGGTGCAAGATCTTATGTTCAGCAACATTGTGTCCAAATTTCTTCTTGATTGGTCAACAATTATTGTAGATGCTAAAGTGTAAACAAAGTCCGAAACAATCGAAAACATCAATTTTGTCAAATTCAAGGGCATATAACTCATGACTTTCTAGTCTGACGAGACTGAAGTTCAAGCTCATCCAAGAAATTATGGTCACCAACATTGTGTCAAAGTTTCATCTTAATAGGTCAATAATTGTAGATTCTAAAGTGTAAACAAAGTCGTAAACATTCAAAAACGGGAATTTTGTCAAATTCAAGGGCGTTTAACTCATGACCTTTTGATCTGATCAATCTGAAAATCAAACTCATACATGATCTTATAGTCCCTAAGATTGTGATCAAGTTTTGTCTTGATTGGTCAATAATTGTAGATGCTAGTGTAAACAAAGTCGAAAACAGTCGAAAACGGCAATTTTGTCAATTTCAAGGGCACATAACTCAAGACCTTCTGGTCTGATCAGACTGAAAATCAAACTCATCCGAGATCTTATGGTCACCAACATTGTGTCAAAGTTTTGTTTTGATTGATAAATAATTGTAGATACTAGAGTGTTAACAATGTCAAAACTAGCTATTTTTCGCATTCAAGGGCAGATAACTCCTGACTTTCTGGTTCGATCTGACCCATAATCGAACTCATCCGAGATCTTATGGTCATACATGTTTTGACCAGGTTTGGTCAAGATTGGCTTATATTTGTAGATGCTAGAGTGTTAACACGAAATTGTGGACGGACGGACAGACGGACAGACGGACAGACGGACGACGGACAAAAAGTGACCACAATAGCTCACCTTGAGCACTTCGTGCTCAGGTGAGCTAACAAGTGGTGCATGCAGTGCAAAAGAAAAAAGGCATGTACTTGGTTTTAAAGTGACATTTCACATCTATTTCATTTTTTAAGAGTGTGTCTTGATGCAAATATTGTTTATTCTAATGCTTAGAAATGCTATCAGTAAAGTATACGGCAGGGAAAATAAGAAAATGTGGTGCATGCAGTGCAAACGAAAAAAAAGTATGCACTCGGTTTTAAGACTATAGCATTAAAAAACGGCGTTAAAGGGACGGCTTGCATCGACGACTCAACAGCCGAGCCATTGTATTAAGGGTTTCAAAAGCAAGGTGTCTGTTTGTGGTGATGGGTTAAAGGAGAAAGAGTCACTCGGAAATTCTCAGAGATGAAAGAGAACATTTCAAACAACAGAGGCCAGCCTGGACAAATGTTAGCTGATACAGTTCGGACCTGTTCCTTGGAATCCAGAACCGCACTAACGAACATGAATTCCATCAAACGTACCGTAAGAAGATTAAAACGGGGTCCACGTCCAAAGGAACCAGCTAGCTCCTTTCAGAGAACTTAGACTACCAGAGCACTGGAAAAAACAATCGACTTCGTACCACAACCTTTCATGATCTACCTCAATGCTCCCTCCAGAATGCTACTTGAAACCGAAGAGGGTCTTCGCAATCTAAGCAGATCCCATACCTGGTTCATGGAAATGACTTTGTTTGGTGGTTTGTTGTTTGTGATCTTCTGCAGTTTTCAAATTGGACCACATCCTTATATTTTGTTGTTTGGGAAAGGCTTAATTGTTCTATTATCTCTTGTTTTTCAGCCGTGACCCCCAATGCCCACAATGCACAAAAAAACAAGCAGTGAAGCCGGGAAATGTAGAAAAGTTCACGGCATCGAAAAAAGGGAAATGTGGTGTTCGAATTGCAAAAAGAAGAAGGCGTGCATCCGTTTTTTTGAATGAACATTGAAAAAGTTGACTATGCGAGGGGTGATCCAAAAGTAATGTCACAGTGCCTATAGTTTGGTTATTCGACGTATTCTTGTACACATAAAGACTTTGAATTCAAGCTTTTCATATTGGTGCCAAAGGAAGAAGGCTTGCGCCCGTTTTTTTGAGTGAAACTTATAAAAAGTTGACTATTATTTCAGAATCTATTTTCTCTTGTTTTTCAGCCGTCACCCCCAATGCCTAACCCTAACCCTAAAAAGCCCCAAAGTGGGAAATGCTGTAAGGTATATGGACGAAATAACAAAAACAAGTGGTGCATGCAGTGCAAAAGAAACAAGAGCCGTCAGAGACGGACAATGCTCCCCGAATAAGGCTTTGTTACAATAAATGTATGCCATACAGAGCTAAGATTAAGCTAACAAACGATAAGCCCCCTTTTTCCATGACATACTTTTTATACGCAAATTTCAAGTAGTTAATTGTCAAGGGCATCTGATTTGCTACTCAAATATGAAATTTCATCAAATTCTGACCATTAGACTATGAGAAATTAAAGAAAAAGTGTATTTGACCTTAAGTCCCCTTTTCCCATGACGAGGCCTCAAATCCAAAAACTGGGAAAAGTACATCGGCATTATGTCATAGGGAGTTCACATGGTAAGTTTCATTTGATTTGGCCCAAGGGTTATAGAGAAATCACTTCGGACGGACGGACGGACGGACGGACGGAATGACGGACGGACGGACGGACGGACGGACAGACGAAGCGGCGACTATATGCTCTCCCTTCGGGGAGCATAAAAAGGCATGTACTCGGTTTTAAAGTGACATTTCACATCTATTTCATTTTTTAAGAGTGTGTCTTGATGCAAATATTGTTTATTCTAATGCTTAGAAATGCTATCAGTAAAGTATACGGCAGGGAAAATAAGAAAATGTGGTGCATGCAGTGCAAACGAAAAAAAGTATGCACTCGGTTTTAAGACTATAGCATTAAAAAACGGCGTTAAAGGGACGGCTTGCATCGACGACTCAACAGCCGAGCCATTGTATTAAGGGTTTCAAAAGCAAGGTGTCTGTTTGTGGTAATGGGTTAAAGGAGAAAGAGTCACTCGGAAATTCTCAGAGATGAAAGAGAACATTTCAAACAACAGAGGCCAGCCTGGACAAATGTTAGCTGATACAGTTCGGACCTGTTCCTTGGAATCCAGAACCGCACTAACGAACATGAATTCCATCAAACGTACCGTAAGAAGATTAAAACGGGGTCCACGTCCAAAGGAACCAGCTAGCTCCTTTCAGAGAACTTAGACTACCAGAGGACTGGAAAAAACAATCGACTTCGTACCACAACCTTTCATGATCTACCTCAATGCTCCCTCCAGAATGCTACTTGAAACCGAAGAGGGTCTTCGCAATCTAAGCAGATCCCATACCTGGTTCATGGAAATGACTTTGTTTGGTGGTTTGTTGTTTGTGATCTTCTGCAGTTTTCAAATTGGACCACATCCTTATATTTTGTTGTTTGGGAAAGGCTTAATTGTTCTATTATCTCTTGTTTTTCAGCCGTGACCCCCAATGCCCACAATGCACAAAAAAACAAGCAGTGAAGCCGGGAAATGTAGAAAAGTTCACGGCATCGAAAAAAGGGAAATGTGGTGTTCGAATTGCAAAAAGAAGAAGGCGTGCATCCGTTTTTTTGAATGAACATTGAAAAAGTTGACTATGCGAGGGGTGATCCAAAAGTAATGTCACAGTGCCTATAGTTTGGTTATTCGACGTATTCTTGTACACATAAAGACTTTGAATTCAAGCTTTTCATATTGGTGCCGAAGGAAGAAGGCTTGCGCCCGTTTTTTTGAGTGAAACTTATAAAAAGTTGACTATTATTTCAGAATCTATTTTCTCTTGTTTTTCAGCCGTCACCCCCAATGCCTAACCCTAACCCTAAAAAGCCCCAAAGTGGGAAATGCTGTAAGGTATATGGACGAAATAACAAAAACAAGTGGTGCATGCAGTGCAAAAGAAACAAGAGCCGTCAGAGACGGACAATGCTCCCCGAATAAGGCTTTGTTACAATAAATGTATGCCATACAGAGCTAAGATTAAGCTAACAAACGATAAGCCCCCTTTTTCCATGACATACTTTTTATACGCAAATTTCAAGTAGTTAATTGTCAAGGGCATCTGATTTGCTACTCAAATATGAAATTTCATCAAATTCTGACCATTAGACTATGAGAAATTAAAGAAAAAGTGTATTTGACCTTAAGTCCCCTTTTCCCATGACGAGGCCTCAAATCCAAAAACTGGGAAAAGTACATCGGCATTATGTCATAGGGAGTTCACATGGTAAGTTTCATTTGATTTGGCCCAAGGGTTATAGAGAAATCACTTCGGACGGACGGACGGACGGACGGACGGAATGACGGACGGACGGACGGACGGACAGACGAAGCGGCGACTATATGCTCTCTCTTCGGGGAGCATAAAAAGGCATGTACTCGGTTTTAAAGTGACATTTCACATCTATTTCATTTTTTAAGAGTGTGTCTTGATGCAAATATTGTTTATTCTAATGCTTAGAAATGCTATCAGTAAAGTATACGGCAGGGAAAATAAGAAAATGTGGTGCATGCAGTGCAAACGAAAAAAAGTATGCACTCGGTTTTAAGACTATAGCATTAAAAAACGGCGTTAAAGGGACGGCTTGCATCGACGACTCAACAGCCGAGCCATTGTATTAAGGGTTTCAAAAGCAAGGTGTCTGTTTGTGGTAATGGGTTAAAGGAGAAAGAGTCACTCGGAAATTCTCAGAGATGAAAGAGAACATTTCAAACAACAGAGGCCAGCCTGGACAAATGTTAGCTGATACAGTTCGGACCTGTTCCTTGGAATCCAGAACCGCACTAACGAACATGAATTCCATCAAACGTACCGTAAGAAGATTAAAACGGGGTCCACGTCCAAAGGAACCAGCTAGCTCCTTTCAGAGAACTTAGACTACCAGAGGACTGGAAAAAACAATCGACTTCGTACCACAACCTTTCATGATCTACCTCAATGCTCCCTCCAGAATGCTACTTGAAACCGAAGAGGGTCTTCGCAATCTAAGCAGATCCCATACCTGGTTCATGGAAATGACTTTGTTTGGTGGTTTGTTGTTTGTGATCTTCTGCAGTTTTCAAATTGGACCACATCCTTATATTTTGTTGTTTGGGAAAGGCTTAATTGTTCTATTATCTCTTGTTTTTCAGCCGTGACCCCCAATGCCCACAATGCACAAAAAAACAAGCAGTGAAGCCGGGAAATGTAGAAAAGTTCACGGCATCGAAAAAAGGGAAATGTGGTGTTCGAATTGCAAAAAGAAGAAGGCGTGCATCCGTTTTTTTGAATGAACATTGAAAAAGTTGACTATGCGAGGGGTGATCCAAAAGTAATGTCACAGTGCCTATAGTTTGGTTATTCGACGTATTCTTGAACACATAAAGACTTTGAATTCAAGCTTTTCATATTGGTGCCGAAGGAAGAAGGCTTGCGCCCGTTTTTTTGAGTGAAACTTATAAAAAGTTGACTATTATTTCAGAATCTATTTTCTCTTGTTTTTCAGCCGTCACCCCCAATGCCTAACCCTAACCCTAAAAAGCCCCAAAGTGGGAAATGCTGTAAGGTATATGGACGAAATAACAAAAACAAGTGGTGCATGCAGTGCAAAAGAAAAAAGGCATGTACTCGGTTTTAAAGTGACATTTCACATCTATTTCATTTTTTAAGAGTGTGTCTTGATGCAAATATTGTTTATTCTAATGCTTAGAAATGCTATCAGTAAAGTATACGGCAGGGAAAACTAGAACTGTCGCAAAGCGGACAAATACCCCCCACTAGCGCGTTGTCACTGAAAAAGTGCTAAAGTTCAAAGTGGCATAACTCTGAAACTACTGCCTGGATCAAGATGAAAATTGCAGGTGCACAACTTCATATGATAGGAAACAACCTGCTAAAATTTCAGCAAAATCGGTCAAAAACTGTGGGAGGAGAAGAGGACACAAAATTATGTCCACGGACGGACGGACGGACGGACGGACAGACGGACGGACGGACAACCTGAATCCAGTATACCCCCCCATAACTTTGTTGTGGGGGGTATAATAAGACAAGAGATGTTTGTAAAACATACATGCCCCCTCAAGGGCCTACATTTGATGTAGGTCAAAGTCCAAGGTCAAGGTAACAAGGTCCAAGGTCATGGTCACATATGAAAGGTCTTGGTAGGTGTCTATGTGTGAAATATCAAAGCTGTATATTTAAAAGTAAAATGAAACATAGACCAGGTTAAAGTTTTTACAAGTAGGCCAAATGTCAAGGTCATGGTCAAATGTGAAAGGTCTTGGTTGGAGGTGTCCATGTGTGAAATATCAAGGCTGTAGGTGTAAAAGGACATGATATATATGCCTGGTTTCAGTCTTTTTAAAAGTAGGTCAAACTCCAAGGTCAAGGTTGCAATATTCAAAGTCATGGTCAAATGTGAAAGGTCTTGGTAGGAGGTGTCTATGTGCGAAATATCAAGGTTGTAGGTGTAATAGGACATAAGATAAAGGCTATGTTAAAGATTTCTAAAAGTATGTAAAAATCAAAGGTCAATGACATACAGGCCAAGGTCATGGTCAAATGTGAAAGGTCTTGGTAGGGGGTGTCCATGTGTAAAATATTGAGACTGTATAGGTAACAGGACATGAGATATAGGCCTAGTTTAAGTTTTTTTTAAGGAGGTCAAACTCCAAGGTCAAGGTCCAAGGTCATGGTCAAAAGTGAAAAATATCTTGGTTGGAAGTGACCATGTGTGAAATATCAAGGCTGTAAATGTAAAATGACATGAAATATAGGCCAGATTAATGTATTATTAAAGTAGGTTAAACACCAAGGTCAAGGTCACAAGGTCCAAGGTCATGGTCAAATGTGAAATGTCTTGGTCGTAGGTGTCCATGTGTGAAATACCAAGGCTGTATGTGTAAAAGGACATGATATATCAGCTAGATTAAAGTTTTTTTAAAGTAGGTCAAAGTCCAAGGTCAAGGTCACAAGGTCTAAGGTCATGGTCAAATGTGAAAGGTCTTGGTAAGATGTGTCCATGTGTGAAATACCAAGGCTGTATGTGTAATAGCACATAAGATATAGGCCCAGTTTAATTTATTTAAAAGTAGGTCAAACTCCAAGGTCAAGGCCACATGGTCCAAGGTCATAATCGTATGTGATAGGTCTTGGTCAGAGGTTTCCATGTGTCAAATATCAAGGCTGTATGTGTAAAAGGACATGATATATCGGTCAGGTTAAAGTTTTTCAAAAGTAGGTCAAACTCCAAGGTCAAAGTCACAGAGTCCAAGGTCATGGTCAATTATGAAAGGTCTTGGTAAGATGTGTCCATGTGTGAAATATCAAGGCTGTATTTGTAAAAGGTCACGAGATATTTGCCGGGTTTAATTTTTTCAAAATTGGTCAAACTCCAAGGTCAGGGTCATAAGGTCCAAGGTCATGGTTAAATCTGAACGATGTTGATAGGAGGTATCTATGTGTGAGATATCAAGGCTGTATGTGTAAAAGGACATGAGATATAGGCAAGGTTAAGAATTAAGTGTAAAAATCAACAAAGGGCAATAACTCCAAGAATTTGATTGGCAGAGTTACGGTTCTTGTACACTGCACCTCTCCATAATAAAATCTATTCACCTGTAAAGTTTCATGATTCTACCTTACATATTTTTTGAGTTGTGCTCCGGACAAGAATCAAGTTATAAACTCAACAAAGGGCAATAACTCAAAAAATTTGATCGGCAGAGTTACGGTTCTTGTGCACTGCACCTCTCCATAATGAGATCTATCCACCTATTAAGTTTCATGATTCTACCTTACATACTTTTTGAGTTATGCTCCGGACAATAATCAAGTTTGAAAATCAACAAAGGGCAATAACTCAAAAAATTTGATCAGCAGAGTTACGGTTCTTGTGCACTGCACCTCTCCATAATGAGATCTATCTACCTATTAAGTTTCATGATTCTGCCTTACATACTTTTTGAGTTATGCTCCGGACAATAATCAAGTTTGAAAATCAACAAAGGGCAATAACTCATAAAATTTGATCGGCAGAGTTACGGTTCTTGTGCACTGCACCTCTCCATAATGAGATCTATTCACCTGTAAAGTTTCATGATTCTACCTAACATACTTTTTGAGTTATGCTCCGGACAAAAATCAAGTTTGAAAATCAACAAAGGGCAATAACTCAAAAAATTTGATCAGCAGAGTTACGGTTCTTGTGCACTGCACCTCTCCATAATGAGATCTATCCACCTGTAAAGTTTCATGATTGTACCTTACATACTTTTTGAGTTATGCTCCGGACAAGAATCAAGTTATAAAATCAACAAAGGGCAATAACTCAAAAAATTTGATCGGCAGAGTTACGGTTCTTGTGCACTGCACCTCTCCATAATGAGATCTATCCACCTGTAAAGTTACATGATTGTACCTTACATACTTTTTGAGTTATGCTCCGGACAAGAATCAAGTTATAAAATCAACAAAGGGCAATAACTCAAAAAATTTGATCGGCAGAGTTACGGTTCTTGTGCACTGCACCTCTCCATAATGAGATCTATCCACCTATGAAGTTTCATGATTCTACCTTTAATACTTTTCGAGTTATGCTCCGGACAAGGTTTGGTCTACGGACAGACCGACCGACATACGGACCGACCGACCGACCGACCGACCGACAGACCGACCGACCGACCTTCCGACCGACACTTGCAAAACAATATACCCCCATTTTCATCGAAAGGGGGCATAATGACAAAATGGAAGGTATTTGAGATAGCATTTGTGTAAAATATGGCAAAGAAAATATTGAGACAAAAGGAGAAACTGCTGGTTATCAGCAGTTTCTTCTTTTGTCTCTATGTTTTCCCAAGCCTTTTCTAATAGGGACGTCAAAACCATGTCTTGTTTGGGAAAGGGTTAACAGTTACCTGGGTAGAAAATTAGTACCCATTTCAACCCTAAAGGTATGACATACATGGGGTGATCCAAAAGTTTGTGGACAGAAAGTATTTTCTCACAACAAGATATGTTATTAATTTTTATCATGTCCACCAACCATTGATGAGTATGCAGTTAAAGTGTCTGAGAATAACAAGGGAGAACCTTAAAGGCTACCAAGCTTGACAGTTTATTGCACCGTATATTGGAAGAAAATCATTAAATTAACGTGTTTTATAAAGGATCCGCCAAACTCGGTTGTTTTAAAAGTCTTATTTGCTTTTCTTTACATCGTTGAAAAACTGATTTTCAGGAAAATAAAGATCGGCAATTTCCGTAAAATTGCCACGGATTGACGTCATCAATGGCTTGACTCCGCCCCCAATCTAGAGCATGAGGTGTCTGACAAAGATAATGTGTTCGACTTTTCTGTCATATAGCGAAGTCTCAGTTTTTATCCATTTCTCGATCGTAAGAGTAATACAGACAAACTTAAACCGTTCTTTGGCACATTCCTTAATTCACTTACGACCTATTCTTTGACTGTTTTAACATTTTTTTCTAACATTTACTGAGGACGAATTCCGTGTTTTGAGTATCGATTGGGGAAGTCGCTTTATGACAGAAAAGTCGGACATTTAACTTTTTCAGAAATTTCAGACTTTCCGGGAAATGACCCATGACTGCCCGTTTTTCCCGCCATGACGTCATTCAGTGGCCAGTATGACGTCATAATTTCAATTTGGAAGTTTAGCGTATTTTCTTCGGCAAAGATCGGAAAAGACCAAAATATTCAATTTAAAAGACGAAATAAAAACAGTTCTAATGTTGGAAAATTGTAGAAACTTTGATATTTGGTTAATAGTAAGGTGTTCTTTCGGCACAAGACTTTAATTTTGCCAATCATCGGACACTTTAAAAAGGCTCAAAAGAGGATGAACAAGATGTGTTTGTGAATGAGAAACACTAATGCCCCAAAAATGGCTATTGTTGGAAAAAAGGCCAATGTACAGTTTTCATGTTAAGTTTTCGGAATGACAGACAGAGAACAGTAAAACAATATGCCCCCCAATACGGGGCATAATAAGTCACAAGACCCATCTCAGCTTGTTTCTTACTATGAGGTGGGGGATGTTGAATACCTTCTGTAAACAAGAGCCGTCAGAGACGGACAATGCTCCCCGAATAAGGCATTGTCACAATAAATAAATGCCATGCAGAGCTAATATAAAGCTAACAAATGTTAAGCCCCCTTTTTCATGACATATTTTGTATAAGCAAATTTTAAATAGTTTATTGTCAAGGGCATCTAATTTGCTACTCAAATATGAAATTTCATCAAATTCTGACCATTAGACTAGGAGAAATTAGAGAAAAACTGTAGTTAACCTTAAGTCCCCTTTTTCCATGACGAGGCCTCAAATCCAAAAACTGGGAAAAGTACATCGGCATTATGTCATAGGGAGTTCACATGGTAAGTTTCATTTGATTTGGCCCAAGGGTTATGGAGAAATCACTTCGGACGGACGGATGGACGGAATGACGGACGGACAGGACGGACAGACAAAGCGGCGACTATATACTCTCCCTTCGGGGAGCATAAAAATATTCGGCAAGGGCAAGTGTAGGAAACTGCGTTCGCCATGGAAGGGCCAAGGTTGATAATTGAGAAGCTTTCCAAATCACTCTTCAGAGTGAAATTAGGTAACTCAATTAGCGTCGTGAACCATGACCCTTTGATTAAATGCCATGACCGTGTGTTGCCAGAGTGGACTCTTCGATTGAAGGATAACCCAAAGGCTATCCAAGAGGCTTTAGGAAGCCTATGGGGAGATTCCAGAGCTCGTTATTGTTTGTGTAGACAGCATGATAATGATTCCAGGAGTCTCGAAGAATAACTCTAACCTGTAGCACTTGGCAAATTAGTTGAAGTGTCCACTGATTGGTAAAATGAAACTCACATTTCATTAATTTATAAACATGAAAAGTGTTATTTTTTTGCATTTTAAAATGGATATTTTGGCCTTTTCCAATCTTTACCCAAGACTTAAAATTGTTGTTGAAAACAGCCAACTTCCTATTAACCCTTTCCCAAACAAGACCTGGTTTTGACGTCCCTAATAGAAAGGGCTTGGGAAAACATTGAAACAAAAGAAGAAACTGCTGATAACCAGCAGTTTCTCCTTTTGTCTCAATATTTTCTATGCCATATTTTACACAAATCCAATCTTTAATAACATCCATTTTGTCATTTGTGTCAGTTTTTGAAGTGGATCACCCTAAAATGATGTCTTTTGGGAAAGGGTTAACTATGGCAGATGAAACTTCTCACGCTGGTGTCCAGGATGAATTGGACTGCTACTCTTCGTCTTTTGAAGAGACTCTGCCGATCAAGAACATAGAGCCAGAAGGCCAATCAAATTCGGAGGCAGAAAATGTGGTTGAAAATGAAACGATGGATGATGTTAAATGGGACAAATGTTTTTTTTTTTTTTTTTTTTTTTTGGTCAGCGAGGCTCTCAGCCTCGCTGGCTTTAGTACACAGAAACTCGGTTTTAAAGTGACATTTCACATCTATTTCATTTTTTAAGAGTGTGTCTTGATGCAAATATTGTTTA
This sequence comes from Fragum sueziense, assembly GCA_963680895.1. Lineage (NCBI taxonomy): Eukaryota > Metazoa > Mollusca > Bivalvia > Cardiida > Cardiidae > Fragum > Fragum sueziense. Next base: position 38,639,098 of record OY804607.1, on the reverse strand, counting down.
TTCTAATGCTTAGAAATGCTATCAGTAAAGTATACGGCAGGGAAAATAAGAAAATGTGGTGCATGCAGTGCAAACGAAAAAAAAGTATGCACTCGGTTTTAAGACTATAGCATTAAAAAACGGCGTTAAAGGGACGGCTTGCATCGACGACTCAACAGCCGAGCCATTGTATTAAGGGTTTCAAAAGCAAGGTGTCTGTTTGTGGTAATGGGTTAAAGGAGAAAGAGTCACTCGGAAATTCTCAGAGATGAAAGAGAACATTTCAAACAACAGAGGCCAGCCTGGACAAATGTTAGCTGATACAGTTCGGACCTGTTCCTTGGAATCCAGAACCGCACTAACGAACATGAATTCCATCAAACGTACCGTAAGAAGATTAAAACGGGGTCCACGTCCAAAGGAATCAGCTAGCTCCTTTCAGAGAACTTAGACTACCAGAGGACTGGAAAAAACAATCGACTTCGTACCACAACCTTTCATGATCTACCTCAATGCTCCCTCCAGAATGCTACTTGAAACCGAAGAGGGTCTTCGCAATCTAAGCAGATCTCATACCTGGTTCATGGAAATGACTTTGTTTGGTGGTTTGTTGTTTGTGATCTTCTGCAGTTTTCAAATTGGACCACATCCTTATATTTTGTTGTTTGGGAAAGGCTTAATTGTTCTATATTCTCTTGTTTTTCAGCCATCACCCCCAATGCCCACAATGCACAAAAAAACAAGCAGTGAAGCCGGGAAATGTAGAAAAGTTTACGGCATCGAAAAAAGGGAAATGTGGTGTTCGAATTGCAAAAAGAAGAAGGCGTGCATCCGTTTTTTTGAATGAACATTGAAAAAGTTGACTATACGAGGGGTGATCCAAAAGTAATGTCACAGTGCCTATAGTTTGGTTATTCGACGTATTCTTGTACACATAAAGACTTTGAATTCAAGCTTTTCATATTGGTGCCGAAGGAAGAAGGCTTGCGCCCGTTTTTTTGAGTGAAACTTAAAAAAAGGTGACTATTATTTCAGAATCTATTTTCTCTTGTTTTTCAGCCATCACCCCCAATGCCCACAATGCACAAAAAAACAAGCAGTGAAGCCGGGAAATGTAGAAAAGTTCACGGCATCGAAAAAAGGGAAATGTGGTGTTCGAATTGCAAAAAGAAGAAGGCGTGCATCCGTTTTTTTGAATGAACATTGAAAAAGTTGACTATACGAGGGGTGATCCAAAAGTAATGTCACAGTGCCTATAGTTTGGTTATTCGACGTATTCTTGTACACATAAAGACTTTGAATTCAAGCTTTTCATATTGGTGCCGAAGGAAGAAGGCTTGCGCCCGTTTTTTTGAGTGAAACTTATAAAAAGTTGACTATTATTTCAGAATCTATTTTCTCTTGTTTTTCAGCCGTCACCCCCAATAGAGAAAAAAACAAGCAGTGAAGCCGGGAAATGTAGAAAAGTTTACGGCATCGAAAAAAGGGAAATGTGGTGTTCGAATTGCAGAAGGAAGAAGGCTTGCGCCCGTTTTTTTGAGTGAAACTTATAAAAAGTTGACTATTATTTCAGAATCTATTTTCTCTTGTTTTTCAGCCGTCACTCCCAATGCCTAACCCTAACCCTAAAAAGCCCCAAAGTGGGAAATGCTGTAAGGTATATGGACGAAATAACAGAAACAAGTGGTGCATGCAGTGCAAAAGAAAAAAGGCATGTACTCGGTTTTAAAGTGACATTTCACATCTATTTCATTTTTTAAGAGTGTGTCTTGATGCAAATATTGTTTATTCTAATGCTTAGAAATGCTATCAGTAAAGTATACGGCAGGGAAAATAAGAAAATGTGGTGCATGCAGTGCAAACGAAAAAAAAGTATGCACTCGGTTTTAAGACTATAGCATTAAAAAACGGCGTTAAAGGGACGGCTTGCATCGACGACTCAACAGCCGAGCCATTGTATTAAGGGTTTCAAAAGCAAGGTGTCTGTTTGTGGTGATGGGTTAAAGGAGAAAGAGTCACTCGGAAATTCTCAGAGATGAAAGAGAACATTTCAAACAACAGAGGCCAGCCTGGACAAATGTTAGCTGATACAGTTCGGACCTGTTCCTTGGAATCCAGAACCGCACTAACGAAAATGAATTCCATCAAACGTACCGTAAGAAGATTAAAACGGGGTCCACGTCCAAAGGAACCAGCTAGCTCCTTTCAGAGAACTTAGACTACCAGAGCACTGGAAAAAACAATCGACTTCGTACCACAACCTTTCATGATCTACCTCAATGCTCCCTCCAGAATGCTACTTGAAACCGAAGAGGGTCTTCGCAATCTAAGCAGATCCCATACCTGGTTCATGGAAATGACTTTGTTTGGTGGTTTGTTGTTTGTGATCTTCTGCAGTTTTCAAATTGGACCACATCCTTATATTTTGTTGTTTGGGAAAGGCTTAATTGTTCTATTATCTCTTGTTTTTCAGCCGTGACCCCCAATGCCCACAATGCACAAAAAAACAAGCAGTGAAGCCGGGAAATGTAGAAAAGTTCACGGCATCGAAAAAAGGGAAATGTGGTGTTCGAATTGCAAAAAGAAGAAGGCGTGCATCCGTTTTTTTGAATGAACATTGAAAAAGTTGACTATGCGAGGGGTGATCCAAAAGTAATGTCACAGTGCCTATAGTTTGGTTATTCGACGTATTCTTGTACACATAAAGACTTTGAATTCAAGCTTTTCATATTGGTGCCGAAGGAAGAAGGCTTGCGCCCGTTTTTTTGAGTGAAACTTATAAAAAGTTGACTATTATTTCAGAATCTATTTTCTCTTGTTTTTCAGCCGTCACCCCCAATGCCTAACCCTAACCCTAAAAAGCCCCAAAGTGGGAAATGCTGTAAGGTATATGGACGAAATAACAAAAACAAGTGGTGCATGCAGTGCAAAAGAAACAAGAGCCGTCAGAGACGGACAATGCTCCCCGAATAAGGCTTTGTTACAATAAATGTATGCCATACAGAGCTAAGATTAAGCTAACAAACGATAAGCCCCCTTTTTCCATGACATACTTTTTATACGCAAATTTCAAGTAGTTAATTGTCAAGGGCATCTGATTTGCTACTCAAATATGAAATTTCATCAAATTCTGACCATTAGACTATGAGAAATTAAAGAAAAAGTGTATTTGACCTTAAGTCCCCTTTTCCCATGACGAGGCCTCAAATCCAAAAACTGGGAAAAGTACATCGGCATTATGTCATAGGGAGTTCACATGGTAAGTTTCATTTGATTTGGCCCAAGGGTTATAGAGAAATCACTTCGGACGGACGGACGGACGGACGGACGGACGGAATGACGGACGGACGGACGGACGGACGGACAGACGAAGCGGCGACTATATGCTCTCCCTTCGGGGAGCATAAAAAGGCATGTACTCGGTTTTAAAGTGACATTTCACATCTATTTCATTTTTTAAGAGTGTGTCTTGATGCAAATATTGTTTATTCTAATGCTTAGAAATGCTATCAGTAAAGTATACGGCAGGGAAAATAAGAAAATGTGGTGCATGCAGTGCAAACGAAAAAAAAGTATGCACTCGGTTTTAAGACTATAGCATTAAAAAACGGCGTTAAAGGGACGGCTTGCATCGACGACTCAACAGCCGAGCCATTGTATTAAGGGTTTCAAAAGCAAGGTGTCTGTTTGTGGTAATGGGTTAAAGGAGAAAGAGTCACTCGGAAATTCTCAGAGATGAAAGAGAACATTTCAAACAACAGAGGCCAGCCTGGACAAATGTTAGCTGATACAGTTCGGACCTGTTCCTTGGAATCCAGAACCGCACTAACGAACATGAATTCCATCAAACGTACCGTAAGAAGATTAAAACGGGGTCCACGTCCAAAGGAACCAGCTAGCTCCTTTCAGAGAACTTAGACTACCAGAGGACTGGAAAAAACAATCGACTTCGTACCACAACCTTTCATGATCTACCTCAATGCTCCCTCCAGAATGCTACTTGAAACCGAAGAGGGTCTTCGCAATCTAAGCAGATCCCATACCTGGTTCATGGAAATGACTTTGTTTGGTGGTTTGTTGTTTGTGATCTTCTGCAGTTTTCAAATTGGACCACATCCTTATATTTTGTTGTTTGGGAAAGGCTTAATTGTTCTATTATCTCTTGTTTTTCAGCCGTGACCCCCAATGCCCACAATGCACAAAAAAACAAGCAGTGAAGCCGGGAAATGTAGAAAAGTTCACGGCATCGAAAAAAGGGAAATGTGGTGTTCGAATTGCAAAAAGAAGAAGGCGTGCATCCGTTTTTTTGAATGAACATTGAAAAAGTTGACTATGCGAGGGGTGATCCAAAAGTAATGTCACAGTGCCTATAGTTTGGTTATTCGACGTATTCTTGTACACATAAAGACTTTGAATTCAAGCTTTTCATATTGGTGCCGAAGGAAGAAGGCTTGCGCCCGTTTTTTTGAGTGAAACTTATAAAAAGTTGACTATTATTTCAGAATCTATTTTCTCTTGTTTTTCAGCCGTCACCCCCAATGCCTAACCCTAACCCTAAAAAGCCCCAAAGTGGGAAATGCTGTAAGGTATATGGACGAAATAACAAAAACAAGTGGTGCATGCAGTGCAAAAGAAACAAGAGCCGTCAGAGACGGACAATGCTCCCCGAATAAGGCTTTGTTACAATAAATGTATGCCATACAGAGCTAAGATTAAGCTAACAAACGATAAGCCCCCTTTTTCCATGACATACTTTTTATACGCAAATTTCAAGTAGTTAATTGTCAAGGGCATCTGATTTGCTACTCAAATATGAAATTTCATCAAATTCTGACCATTAGACTATGAGAAATTAAAGAAAAAGTGTATTTGACCTTAAGTCCCCTTTTCCCATGACGAGGCCTCAAATCCAAAAACTGGGAAAAGTACATCGGCATTATGTCATAGGGAGTTCACATGGTAAGTTTCATTTGATTTGGCCCAAGGGTTATAGAGAAATCACTTCGGACGGACGGACGGACGGACGGACGGACGGAATGACGGACGGACGGACGGACAGACGAAGCGGCGACTATATGCTCTCCCTTCGGGGAGCATAAAAAGGCATGTACTCGGTTTTAAAGTGACATTTCACATCTATTTCATTTTTTAAGAGTGTGTCTTGATGCAAATATTGTTTATTCTAATGCTTAGAAATGCTATCAGTAAAGTATACGGCAGGGAAAATAAGAAAATGTGGTGCATGCAGTGCAAACGAAAAAAAGTATGCACTCGGTTTTAAGACTATAGCATTAAAAAACGGCGTTAAAGGGACGGCTTGCATCGACGACTCAACAGCCGAGCCATTGTATTAAGGGTTTCAAAAGCAAGGTGTCTGTTTGTGGTAATGGGTTAAAGGAGAAAGAGTCACTCGGAAATTCTCAGAGATGAAAGAGAACATTTCAAACAACAGAGGCCAGCCTGGACAAATGTTAGCTGATACAGTTCGGACCTGTTCCTTGGAATCCAGAACCGCACTAACGAACATGAATTCCATCAAACGTACCGTAAGAAGATTAAAACGGGGTCCACGTCCAAAGGAACCAGCTAGCTCCTTTCAGAGAACTTAGACTACCAGAGGACTGGAAAAAACAATCGACTTCGTACCACAACCTTTCATGATCTACCTCAATGCTCCCTCCAGAATGCTACTTGAAACCGAAGAGGGTCTTCGCAATCTAAGCAGATCCCATACCTGGTTCATGGAAATGACTTTGTTTGGTGGTTTGTTGTTTGTGATCTTCTGCAGTTTTCAAATTGGACCACATCCTTATATTTTGTTGTTTGGGAAAGGCTTAATTGTTCTATTATCTCTTGTTTTTCAGCCGTGACCCCCAATGCCCACAATGCACAAAAAAAACAAGCAGTGAAGCCGGGAAATGTAGAAAAGTTCACGGCATCGAAAAAAGGGAAATGTGGTGTTCGAATTGCAAAAAGAAGAAGGCGTGCATCCGTTTTTTTGAATGAACATTGAAAAAGTTGACTATGCGAGGGGTGATCCAAAAGTAATGTCACAGTGCCTATAGTTTGGTTATTCGACGTATTCTTGAACACATAAAGACTTTGAATTCAAGCTTTTCATATTGGTGCCGAAGGAAGAAGGCTTGCGCCCGTTTTTTTGAGTGAAACTTATAAAAAGTTGACTATTATTTCAGAATCTATTTTCTCTTGTTTTTCAGCCGTCACCCCCAATGCCTAACCCTAACCCTAAAAAGCCCCAAAGTGGGAAATGCTGTAAGGTATATGGACGAAATAACAAAAACAAGTGGTGCATGCAGTGCAAAAGAAAAAAGGCATGTACTCGGTTTTAAAGTGACATTTCACATCTATTTCATTTTTTAAGAGTGTGTCTTGATGCAAATATTGTTTATTCTAATGCTTAGAAATGCTATCAGTAAAGTATACGGCAGGGAAAACTAGAACTGTCGCAAAGCGGACAAATACCCCCCACTAGCGCGTTGTCACTGAAAAAGTGCTAAAGTTCAAAGTGGCATAACTCTGAAACTACTGCCTGGATCAAGATGAAAATTGCAGGTGCACAACTTCATATGATAGGAAACAACCTGCTAAAATTTCAGCAAAATCGGTCAAAAACTGTGGGAGGAGAAGAGGACACAAAATTATGTCCACGGACGGACGGACAGACGGACAACCTGAATCCAGTATACCCCCCCATAACTTTGTTGTGGGGGGTATAATAAGACAAGAGATGTTTGTAAAACATACATGCCCCCTCAAGGGCCTACATTTGATGTAGGTCAAAGTCCAAGGTCAAGGTAACAAGGTCCAAGGTCATGGTCACATATGAAAGGTCTTGGTAGGTGTCTATGTGTGAAATATCAAAGCTGTATATTTAAAAGTAAAATGAAACATAGACCAGGTTAAAGTTTTTACAAGTAGGCCAAATGTCAAGGTCATGGTCAAATGTGAAAGGTCTTGGTTGGAGGTGTCCATGTGTGAAATATCAAGGCTGTAGGTGTAAAAGGACATGATATATATGCCTGGTTTCAGTCTTTTTAAAAGTAGGTCAAACTCCAAGGTCAAGGTTGCAATATTCAAAGTCATGGTCAAATGTGAAAGGTCTTGGTAGGAGGTGTCTATGTGCGAAATATCAAGGTTGTAGGTGTAATAGGACATAAGATAAAGGCTATGTTAAAGATTTCTAAAAGTATGTAAAAATCAAAGGTCAATGACATACAGGCCAAGGTCATGGTCAAATGTGAAAGGTCTTGGTAGGGGGTGTCCATGTGTAAAATATTGAGACTGTATAGGTAACAGGACATGAGATATAGGCCTAGTTTAAGTTTTTTTTTTAAGGAGGTCAAACTCCAAGGTCAAGGTCCAAGGTCATGGTCAAAAACGAAAAATATCTTGGTTGGAAGTGACCATGTGTGAAATATCAAGGCTGTAAATGTAAAATGACATGAAATATAGGCCAGATTAATGTATTATTAAAGTAGGTTAAACACCAAGGTCAAGGTCACAAGGTCCAAGGTCATGGTCAAATGTGAAATGTCTTGGTCGTAGGTGTCCATGTGTGAAATACCAAGGCTGTATGTGTAAAAGGACATGATATATCAGCTAGATTAAAGTTTTTTTAAAGTAGGTCAAAGTCCAAGGTCAAGGTCACAAGGTCTAAGGTCATGGTCAAATGTGAAAGGTCTTGGTAAGATGTGTCCATGTGTGAAATACCAAGGCTGTATGTGTAATAGCACATAAGATATAGGCCCAGTTTAATTTATTTAAAAGTAGGTCAAACTCCAAGGTCAAGGCCACATGGTCCAAGGTCATAATCGTATGTGATAGGTCTTGGTCAGAGGTTTCCATGTGTCAAATATCAAGGCTGTATGTGTAAAAGGACATGATATATCGGTCAGGTTAAAGTTTTTCAAAAGTAGGTCAAACTCCAAGGTCAAAGTCACAGAGTCCAAGGTCATGGTCAATTATGAAAGGTCTTGGTAAGATGTGTCCATGTGTGAAATATCAAGGCTGTATTTGTAAAAGGTCACGAGATATTTGCCGGGTTTAATTTTTTCAAAATTGGTCAAACTCCAAGGTCAGGGTCATAAGGTCCAAGGTCATGGTTAAATCTGAACGATGTTGATAGGAGGTATCTATGTGTGAGATATCAAGGCTGTATGTGTAAAAGGACATGAGATATAGGCAAGGTTAAGAATTAAGTGTAAAAATCAACAAAGGGCAATAACTCCAAGAATTTGATTGGCAGAGTTACGGTTCTTGTACACTGCACCTCTCCATAATAAAATCTATTCACCTGTAAAGTTTCATGATTCTACCTTACATATTTTTTGAGTTGTTCTCCGGACAAGAATCAAGTTATAAACTCAACAAAGGGCAATAACTCAAAAAATTTGATCGGCAGAGTTACGGTTCTTGTGCACTGCACCTCTCCATAATGAGATCTATCCACCTATTAAGTTTCATGATTCTACCTTACATACTTTTTGAGTTATGCTCCGGACAATAATCAAGTTTGAAAATCAACAAAGGGCAATAACTCAAAAAATTTGATCAGCAGAGTTACGGTTCTTGTGCACTGCACCTCTCCATAATGAGATCTATCTACCTATTAAGTTTCATGATTCTGCCTTACATACTTTTTGAGTTATGCTCCGGACAATAATCAAGTTTGAAAATCAACAAAGGGCAATAACTCATAAAATTTGATCGGCAGAGTTACGGTTCTTGTGCACTGCACCTCTCCATAATGAGATCTATTCACCTGTAAAGTTTCATGATTCTACCTAACATACTTTTTGAGTTATGCTCCGGACAAAAATCAAGTTTGAAAATCAACAAAGGGCAATAACTCAAAAAATTTGATCAGCAGAGTTACGGTTCTTGTGCACTGCACCTCTCCATAATGAGATCTATCCACCTGTAAAGTTTCATGATTGTACCTTACATACTTTTTGAGTTATGCTCCGGACAAGAATCAAGTTATAAAATCAACAAAGGGCAATAACTCAAAAAATTTGATCGGCAGAGTTACGGTTCTTGTGCACTGCACCTCTCCATAATGAGATCTATCCACCTGTAAAGTTACATGATTGTACCTTACATACTTTTTGAGTTATGCTCCGGACAAGAATCAAGTTATAAAATCAACAAAGGGCAATAACTCAAAAAATTTGATCGGCAGAGTTACGGTTCTTGTGCACTGCACCTCTCCATAATGAGATCTATCCACCTATGAAGTTTCATGATTCTACCTTTAATACTTTTCGAGTTATGCTCCGGACAAGGTTTGGTCTACGGACAGACCGACCGACATACGGACCGACCGACCGACCGACCGACCGACAGACCGACCGACCGACCTTCCGACCGACACTTGCAAAACAATATACCCCCATTTTCATCGAAAGGGGGCATAATGACAAAATGGAAGGTATTTGAGATAGCATTTGTGTAAAATATGGCAAAGAAAATATTGAGACAAAAGGAGAAACTGCTGGTTATCAGCAGTTTCTTCTTTTGTCTCTATGTTTTCCCAAGCCTTTTCTAATAGGGACGTCAAAACCATGTCTTGTTTGGGAAAGGGTTAACAGTTACCTGGGTAGAAAATTAGTACCCATTTCAACCCTAAAGGTATGACATACATGGGGTGATCCAAAAGTTTGTGGACAGAAAGTATTTTCTCACAACAAGATATGTTATTAATTTTTATCATGTCCACCAACCATTGATGAGTATGCAGTTAAAGTGTCTGAGAATAACAAGGGAGAACCTTAAAGGCTACCAAGCTTGACAGTTTATTGCACCGTATATTGGAAGAAAATCATTAAATTAACGTGTTTTATAAAGGATCCGCCAAACTCGGTTGTTTTAAAAGTCTTATTTGCTTTTCTTTACATCGTTGAAAAACTGATTTTCAGGAAAATAAAGATCGGCAATTTCCGTAAAATTGCCACGGATTGACGTCATCAATGGCTTGACTCCGCCCCCAATCTAGAGCATGAGGTGTCTGACAAAGATAATGTGTTCGACTTTTCTGTCATATAGCGAAGTCTCAGTTTTTATCCATTTCTCGATCGTAAGAGTAATACAGACAAACTTAAACCGTTCTTTGGCACATTCCTTAATTCACTTACGACCTATTCTTTGACTGTTTTAACATTTTTTTCTAACATTTACTGAGGACGAATTCCGTGTTTTGAGTATCGATTGGGGAAGTCGCTTTATGACAGAAAAGTCGGACATTTAACTTTTTCAGAAATTTCAGACTTTCCGGGAAATGACCCATGACTGCCCGTTTTTCCCGCCATGACGTCATTCAGTGGCCAGTATGACGTCATAATTTCAATTTGGAAGTTTAGCGTATTTTCTTCGGCAAAGATCGGAAAAGACCAAAATATTCAATTTAAAAGACGAAATAAAAACAGTTCTAATGTTGGAAAATTGTAGAAACTTTGATATTTGGTTAATAGTAAGGTGTTCTTTCGGCACAAGACTTTAATTTTGCCAATCATCGGACACTTTAAAAAGGCTCAAAAGAGGATGAACAAGATGTGTTTGTGAATGAGAAACACTAATGCCCCAAAAATGGCTATTGTTGGAAAAAAGGCCAATGTACAGTTTTCATGTTAAGTTTTCGGAATGACAGACAGAGAACAGTAAAACAATATGCCCCCCAATACGGGGCATAATAAGTCACAAGACCCATCTCAGCTTGTTTCTTACTATGAGGTGGGGGATGTTGAATACCTTCTGTAAACAAGAGCCGTCAGAGACGGACAATGCTCCCCGAATAAGGCATTGTCACAATAAATAAATGCCATGCAGAGCTAATATAAAGCTAACAAATGTTAAGCCCCCTTTTTCATGACATATTTTGTATAAGCAAATTTTAAATAGTTTATTGTCAAGGGCATCTAATTTGCTACTCAAATATGAAATTTCATCAAATTCTGACCATTAGACTAGGAGAAATTAGAGAAAAACTGTAGTTAACCTTAAGTCCCCTTTTTCCATGACGAGGCCTCAAATCCAAAAACTGGGAAAAGTACATCGGCATTATGTCATAGGGAGTTCACATGGTAAGTTTCATTTGATTTGGCCCAAGGGTTATGGAGAAATCACTTCGGACGGACGGATGGACGGAATGACGGACGGACAGGACGGACAGACAAAGCGGCGACTATATACTCTCCCTTCGGGGAGCATAAAAATATTCGGCAAGGGCAAGTGTAGGAAACTGCGTTCGCCATGGAAGGGCCAAGGTTGATAATTGAGAAGCTTTCCAAATCACTCTTCAGAGTGAAATTAGGTAACTCAATTAGCGTCGTGAACCATGACCCTTTGATTAAATGCCATGACCGTGTGTTGCCAGAGTGGACTCTTCGATTGAAGGATAACCCAAAGGCTATCCAAGAGGCTTTAGGAAGCCTATGGGGAGATTCCAGAGCTCGTTATTGTTTGTGTAGACAGCATGATAATGATTCCAGGAGTCTCGAAGAATAACTCTAACCTGTAGCACTTGGCAAATTAGTTGAAGTGTCCACAGATTGGTAAAATGAAACTCACATTTCATTAATTTATAAACATGAAAAGTGTTATTTTTTTGCATTTTAAAATGGATATTTTGGCCTTTTCCAATCTTTACCCAAGACTTAAAATTGTTGTTGAAAACAGCCAACTTCCTATTAACCCTTTCCCAAACAAGACCTGGTTTTGACGTCCCTAATAGAAAGGGCTTGGGAAAACATTGAAACAAAAGAAGAAACTGCTGATAACCAGCAGTTTCTCCTTTTGTCTCAATATTTTCTATGCCATATTTTACACAAATCCAATCTTTAATAACATCCATTTTGTCATTTGTGTCAGTTTTTGAAGTGGATCACCCTAAAATGATGTCTTTTGGGAAAGGGTTAACTATGGCAGATGAAACTTCTCACGCTGGTGTCCAGGATGAATTGGACTGCTACTCTTCGTCTTTTGAAGAGACTCTGCCGATCAAGAACATAGAGCCAGAAGGCCAATCAAATTCGGAGGCAGAAAATGTGGTTGAAAATGAAACGATGGATGATGTTAAATGGGACAAATGTTTTTTTTTTTTTTTTTTTTTTTTGGTCAGCGAGGCTCTCAGCCTCGCTGGCTTTAGTACACAGAATATAATATACAAATTGTTCAAATTTTTCGACGATTACCTCACAACACCAAAAACCAATAATCAATCCGCTTGAGAAAATAGGTCTAGACTTGTGAAAATTATTGTATTATTGCGCAAGTGGGGAGCCGTGAATTAGTGGTAAGACGCAGGCTTAGGGATCGAGAGGTCCAGGGTTCAAATCCCGCCGAGGTCACTTGAATTTTTTTGAGCAAAAAAGTTACCCCTAGTTACTCCTCTTCACCCAGGTGTATAAATAGGTACACAGGAGAGATGAAAGCCGATGTGCTGTGGCTGCTGCAGGCGCCGGCTGTTAACAGCCGACTTGAAGCTCGATGATCGTGGAGTAAAGTGTGAAAGTCGACCGAATATGGACCTTGTTTGTAAATTTGAGACTATAAACCACCTTTACTTTACTTTACTTACATGTTGAAAAATGCCGACTTCGCTTTACGCTATGTTTACTGTATTATATTCTGTTTTTATTCGGGAGACAGGGCGGAGCCTAGTAAACGGCTCGTTACATTTAAGCTTTGAGAGAAATAGCCTTCTCGGTTAGCGGTTAATCGTCGGTATTATGACAAAACATTATAATTACAGCGTGAATCAAGCTGTAGTTACGAGGTTTTATAACAACACATTTTACAATCGCACATTCTTTCAATTTCGAAATGTGTTCATGCTCGTGTCGTTTTCTGTTATATTAACCAAGATATCGAGAAGTAAACTTGTCGAATAACCTCTTTACTTTGCCACACCCTGTCAGGTGAATAACTAGAAGACCTGAAGGTCTTGAGTCGCTCCACAGGCCTGAATTTCTTTAAATATTCAATCAAAGTTTTGATTAGATTGTTCAATAGTTGTGTTTCTAAGAGCAAAAAGAAAGTAAAACTAGATTGTACAAAACATGTGGTTCTTTGAGCAAAGAGAGTAAAACCCTGTTTGCCATTTGAGAAAGGATAAAAGGAAACAAGAGAAAATTCCAGATCAGGATGATACTGGCAATGATCATTTTTCCTTCGACCAAACAGATCTAAACTATCATTGATTACTCCAAAATAGTTCATATTTCTAAAAATAGATTTCATTGTTCTAAAAATAGATTTGGGGAAATACCCTATTTATAAAATAACCAGAAAGCCCTGATTTTCTTGTAATTTCAAATCCAAGTTTTTACAAGATTTTTCAATACTTTTGGGTCTTAGAGCAATAACAAAGTAACTAGAAAGCTGAAAATACCTTCATATAAGATTTAATGGTTACCAAGATTTGTTTTGATTAGAGTGAATTTGACTGATCTAGTTTGATAATGAAGTCATAATTGGCAATTTTGTCAAATTCAAAGGCATATAACTGGGAATGTTATATTACTCTAAAGCTAAGAATCACACTAAAATAAGATCTTTGCCTCACTTACATTTTGTTTTAGGTTTTGACCTGATTGATCATTATTTGTGGTTGAAAAGAGAATGAAAATAAAGTTGAAAACTACAATTTGTCAAATTCAAGGGCAGATAAATCATGATTTACGATTCTAATGAAGCTGACAATTACATCCATGCAAGATTTTATGGACAATTAAGATTATAACAAAGTTTCCTGTTGATTGTTGGATATTTATAGTCGTTTGAGTAAAAATAAGGTCAAAAATGGTAATTTTGTCAATTTCAAGGGCACATAACTCATGATGCAATTTTCAAATCAAGCTGAAAGTTGCACCCAGGCAAGATCTTATAGTAACCATCATTCTGTCCAAGTTTTGTCTTGATTGGTCAATATTTGTAGTTGCTAGAGTGAAAACAAAGTAAAAATAAAGCCGAAAATGGCAATTTTGTCAATTTCAAGGGCACATAACTCATGATGCAATTTTTATATCAAGCTGAAAGTTGCACCCAGGCAAGATCTTACAGTCACCATTAATCTGTCCAAGTTTTGTCTTGATTAGTCAATATTTGTAGTTGCTAGAGTGAAAACAAAGTCAAAATAAAGTTGAAAATGGCAATTTTGTCAATTTCAAGGGCACATAACTCATGATGTAATTGTCAGATCAAGCTGAAAGTTGCACCTAGGCAAGATCTTATAGTCACCATCATTCTGTCCAAGTTTTGTCTTGATTGGTCAATATTTGTAGTTGCTAGAGTGAAAAAAAGCCAGAACAGCCATTTTTTAAATTCAAGGGCAGATAACTCCAGATTTTCTGATTCAATCAGAATCAATTGAAGGAATCTGAGAGAGGACCACCCAAAGATCATTCCTGTGAAGTTTGATTGAAATCCATTGAGTAGTTTCTGAGGAGAAGATTTTTAAAGAAAAAGTTGACGACCGGACGGACGGACGGACGCACGGACGGACGCACGCACGACAGACACAGCGCCATGACAATAGCCCGCTGGCCTGAAGGCCAGTGGAGCTAAAAACGGAAAATAGAAATTTACAGTAGATTTGAAAATTATTTCACAAAATCATTGAATTTAAGGCCAGTTGCGGATCCAGAGGGGATTTGGGGGTTCATACGAATGCCCCTCTGTAAATGCCCCTCTGTAGCCTTGATATTAAATTTTCATACAGAAAATCAGTCAAAATTGCGTATTATTAGGAAAAAGAACCCCCCTATTTTTATGCTTGAACCCGCATCACAGAAATCCTGGATCTGCCGCTGAAGACCGATCCAATTTGAGCTTTGTTTACAAACAGCATATTCGTCACTGAATATAAACTCGGAAAAACTGCTAACGCGTCACTCAAGATCTTTGTTAATATTTTTTAGCGAATCTACAGAATGCGTTCAAAATTTACACGTGCCGACTACCACCATTTGATAAAAAGGCTAAAAAATTTCATAGTAAATGCTTCAGACTGTTGTGAAATTTTGAACTTTTATTTCTAAAATTCATAAAGTCTGAAAATTAATTAAAATGGGAAATTCATACATAACTTTCAAACTTTGGTATTGACTGAAAAAGCTACTGTGTAGAATTGTTACCGTTCCTTAAACAAACCGACGGCTTAAACACTTTTGTTGGCGCGTAATTTATTCCCGCAGAGGTAATATTTCATCACAGTGTCGAAGGTGTCATTGTTGGCGTCGACGGCGACGTCGGTCACCTAGACAAAAACGTATCGGTCTATACATGTACCTTATGAACTGTATAAGATACAGTCTTGATATTTTACACATAGATAGGTCCCACCAAGACCTTTCTACAGAAAAGACCGAGTGTTCCGAATAACTGAAGCATTGTCCCTTAAACAACAAAATTCACGACTGATTCGACAACAGCTGCAGACAAAGAAATATTGAAAAAAGAAAATTTGATGTTACTGCTGGAACGTGTGTTTTCTAAATATATTCTAAAATATTGAGGGAAAATAACAAAAAGAATGTTTTCAGATTTTTTTATTCTCGTCTAAAAGAAGGGAATGATGTGGCTCAAACTATTAAGCACTGTGTTTAAGTCAAGAGAAGTGAGTATGCAAGGGCAGATCTCGCTTTGAGTCGGTGTTTGTTGGTTTGTAGGGGGTCGGGTGAGCTGTTTCGTTTGCCTGGGAAAAGTCAAATTTAAAGATCAATCTGTGTTGATGAATGGTGTTTTATCAAATTATTATCAATATTAATGAAAAAAAGTGTTCCTCATGGTTCCGTGCTCGGGCCTAAGAATTGTGTCATGTATACAAAGCCAGCTGGAATAATCTACAGAAAGCACGACATTGAACGGTGCGTGCAGCGTGACGTAGAACAAGTATACTGAGGGAAAAAAGTTTAGCAATTTCGTAATTTGCAGCTTATTTCTCAATTATCTGTGTTCGGATTGAAATAAATTTTATAGACAATAATATTTGATATCTTTGCAACAATACTTTAGATTTTGGGTTGAATTGGAGACCTGACACGTCTGGCGCGTGACGTAGAACAAGGTAGGGGTAGCACCTTGAAAATGACACACGGAATCAGTACCTTGTATGTCCATTATTTTCCTTTAATACAGTATTGCAATGTCTGTTAATCAACTCCTTATGAGTCCTCAACCAAAAGCCACTAGAATACGCAAAAAATTGCAGAAGCAGAACGCGTGTAAGATCTTCTACGTTACTGACGTCATCGCTGTCTCTTTTTCCCGTTCTAAGATATTCCTTTCACAATTATGCCTCCACAAAGGTAAAGTTCGACCGGGTTTAATCTGCAAAAGGGACTTGATTCCACTGCCATCCTGCCAATGGACAGTGTATCCGCTTCCGACTCAGCCTGGTCTATCTGTGAGCACAAGCCAAACGTAAGGGTGGACAAATACGTAAACGCAAAGAACGCAGCTTTTTCCCTACAGTATGTGCATAATTCCATGTCTCTGTCACATTTCTTATCAAAGCGACTGTACTTGTGCTGCTAAGAAACGATTACGTCGTGAATACGTTACTACGTAATTGTCCTTACGTCGGCTTGTTTTGCGTGGCAAGCTAGAGCGTGGCCTGTCTTGGGCGTTGCCTTATAGACATTTCTTTACTCTCAGTTGAAAAATGACACTTTGACTCACACCAAAATGTTTAGCCACCTCTTTGGCCGTCGCGCCACCAGTTAGCATGACGATAGCCTTATTCCCTTGATCTAAGATTAGTCCTTGGCGACGTCCCAATTGAACTGTCCATCAGTTTTTTTGTGGTTTATTTTTTTCTTGACAATTACCATTATGCTGGGACAGGTATTATCGATGTGAATTACATGCGCATGTGTGTGCTCGTGCAAGACGTCATTTTAGCACTATCACGTCAAAGAGCGTTACGCGAGGATAAACGCGTGAACGAACTGCACCATTAGTGAGTTAGCTTCTCAAATTGGTAAATGATACTCATTAAAGGAATTCTATGCATTTGTGTTGCAAAAATATTTTGGTCGAAAAAAATTGCTAAACTTTTTTCCCATAGTATATTTCATTCCTCGCTGACTGACAGTACTTTCAGTACTTTGATTTTAATTTTGTTATGAAACATATGGCATTTTAAGACCTAACTTTCTTTTCATTTTAGTGCTAGTAATGTCCTTGTGAAGCTCCCTGTCTCAATATACATGTAGCTTTGTTTTATCTTATTAACCCATTACCAAACGGCAAACTTTTAGACTCCTCCAAATTCAAAGGTGTTGCAGACGACAATTATAACCGAATGAAATTTTATATTTTTATGTCTTTTTGTGTAGAAAATATTGTGGGAAATGAAGAAATTGCTTGTCACAAGCAATTTCTTCATTTTCCACAATGTTTTCCAAAGCCATTATCTTGTGAGGAGTCAAAAAGAGTCATTGTGTGGTAATAGGTTAATGGGCTGGGGAGAACACTGGATTCAGTGTGATGAATGTCTGAGATGGTACCATGGTGCATGTGCGGGTATAAAGTGCAAGGCGACAGGAAAACTAGATGAGTACCTTTGTCCCAAATGTGAGGTGGGCCCTGTACTATAGTATATAGTCCCTATTTAATCAGTCATTTCCCTTTCATGAATGGCTGTCAAAGACGTTTGTGTACGAAGGGAGATCCGTCAAGAACTAGAGATTCGAGAGGCTTCTAGACAGGGTCACATTTTAAAGGCCAAGGTCATTATCCAGGACCTCTCCATAGTGGGGAACCTGACAACAGACTCAGTGGTAGCGACGCTGGATGGTCAGTACCTACTGGCGAAGGAGAGAAGGTTCCGGAGGTGGCTGGCAGAGTTTAGGAGTTGTTTGAGTTTGAGTTTATTAGGGTTTTACGCCGTTTTCAACTACCAGGGTCATATCGCGGCAGCTGGAGCACCTACCCATGGATTACTGTTGTTTCTCAAACCAGTACTACCACAACACCCTTACCGAGCCTCCAGCTGCTCGCCTACTTAGGTTAACGATTTCAAACCCATTGGTAGGTGACAATTTTGTCAGAAAGGGTATTAGCCGCGGCCGGGTATCGAACCCGGGACCTCTCGTATGAAGGTCAGATGCGCTACCAACTGCGCTAAGGCCGCGGCCAGGAGTTGTTTGGGTTTTTTTATTGAGCCCTACAGAGATCAACTGGTATATCCCCTTGCCGGGTCAGAGCGCTAAATGAAGACACTGAACAGCAATAAAAGACTTCAGACTGTTGACCGGCAACATCCCTGTGGTACAACAGAGATCAACTGTTATATCCCCTTGCCGGGTCAGAGCGCTAAATAAAAACACTGAACAGCGATAAAAGACTTCAGACTGTTGACCAGCAACATCCCTGTGGTACAACAGAGATCAACTGGTATATCCCCTTGCCGGGTCAGAGCGATATCTAAAAACAAAGAACTGTGATAAAAGACTTCAGACTGTTGACCAGCAACATCCCTGTGGTACAACAGAGATCAACTGTTATATCCCCTTGCCGGGTCAGAGGGCTATCTAAAAACACTAAACAGTGATAAAAGACTTCAGACTGTTGACCAGCAACATCCCTGTGGTACAACAGAGATCAACTGTTATATCCCCTAGCCGGGTCAGAGCGATATCTAAAACACTTAACAGTGATAAAAGACTTCAGACTGTTGACCAGCAACATCCCTGTGGTACAACAGAGATCAACTGTTATATCCCCTAGCCGGGTCAGAGCGATATCTAAAACACTAAACAGTGATAAAAGACTTCAGACTGTTGACCAGCAACATCCCTGTGGTACAACAGAGATCATTTGTTATATCCCCTAGCCGGGTCAGAGCAATATCTAAAACACTTAACAGTGATAAAAGACTTCAGACTGTTGACCAGCAACATCCCTGTGGTACAACAGAGATCAACTGGTATATCCCCTAGCCGGGTCAGAGCGATATACCAAAACAAAGAACAGTGATAAAAGACTTCAGACTGTTGACCAGCAACATCCCTGTGGTACAACAGAGATCAACTGTTATATCCCCTAGCCGGGTCAGAGCGATATCTAAAACACTTAACAGTGATAAAAGACTTCAGACTGTTGACCAGCAACATCCCTGTGGTACAACAGAGATCAACTGGTATATCCCCTAGCCGGGTCAGAGCGATATACCAAAACAAAGAACAGTGATAAAAGACTTCAGACTGTTGACCAGCAACATCCCTGTGGTACAACAGAGATCAACTGGTATATCCCCCTAGCCGGGTCAGAGCGATATACCAAAACAAAGAACAGTGACAGACGGACGGATGGACGGACAGACGGACAGACGACGGACGGTGAGCAACCACAATAGCTCACCTTGAGCACTTTGTGCTCAGGTGAGCTAAAAAGCTTTTGCAAGAGCAAAACAAACAAATCACTGAAGTGACAATGAAATTGGCTTCATATGAAGAAACAGATTATGACATGCCTGTTGAGGATGAAAATCAGGTAAGTCAAGATGATGGCTTTCTAGCTGTAAAGTGAAAAGACCCTGAGGATGATTTTAATTTGCAATCCCAAAGCAGATTTACCACTAATTCTATCAAACAGCAATTAAGGTAGATATCTGTAACAGTGTGTTGGACAGGAGAATGATATTCAATCCAAGATAATTTGGTGTTATAAAGGTGGAGCCAGTACCTTTGAAAGATTTCTATGGCAGACTCCTCCTTTCCAGTCAAGTTACCACTTTCCTGTGATTTCTGTAAACTTTTACAATTCCGATTCATTCATAACTACTTGGTTGCAGCAGAACTTTTAGAAATGCAATCCTCGTTAGGAGATCTGAAACATTTTCTAAGTGTTTGTGGAATGATAGATGGTACACACATTCAAATACACAGACCATAAGAAAGACTACTTGACTACTTTGACTACTGTAATCATAAAGCTTATTATTCAATTATCCTGCAGAAGACATGCGTTACACAGACGTTTCCACTGGATGGTCTGCATTTAAATCTAGCTGGTACTGACAGGTTTTATGATAGTTTATGCCTGCATAAAATTCTTTGTGAACGAAAGGCCACATTATTCCACAGAGGGGAGCCATTGCGACTGGTTTTGTTCGACTAACAATATCAGCATTACAAATCAAGTAGGATAATTATTAAATATTATTACTGGAATCATCCAATCGCCTGGCATTCTGCCATCATGTGACAGTTCAAGCCAATCGCAGACCTGCTAAGCATTCTACATAAAATTCTTGGATCGATAACATCAATTTATTACGTACATTCACAATTAGATAGGTCTAGATTATTATTGCAACACGAAATATTGGATAAATTAACCGTACAAGCCAAATATTAACCAAATACAACTATTTGGACATTCTTTTGTGTCTCGACTGAAAACGTTCATTTCCGAGGAAAGCATGCTTTCTTTTAATCTGGGACTAACTGGACAGCCTTTGGTACAGTTGTCCGGTTACCCAGGAGCTACCGCAAGGCGTATAAAGCATCATTTGGAAGTAATTCAGGACTTTGAAGGGGGGATGTCTTGATCTTATTTGTTGGGACAAATGATGTGTGCAACGAGCGAATGTCTGTGAATGCAATATGTGGACACATTTTGGACATTGTGGACAATGTATTAAACGTTATTGGAGTATCAAAGGTGATCATGTTTTATGTTTTTCACCGCTGTCCTCATCAATTCCCTATTAGACATCCAGTAAACCTTCGATGGTTTAATGACCGAGTGGACGATCTCTCATTATCAACTTCCCTATCAGAGACATTTAGGCTAAGGGCCTACTTATGGAGAGCTAAAGGGCTCTGGTCTGAAGAAACAAAGAAAAGAAACTTCTGCAGGGATGGATGCCACCTCAGGAGGAAGGGCAATATAACGTCGGTGCTATGACAAAATGGCGTAACAAATTAGTTACGCCATTTTGTCAATTTTTTTTATAAATGCTTTCTACTAAGTATGTAGGAGCGCATATCCTGTCAAAACGGCGTTTTTCTACACCTATTAGAACCCTTTCAATTATCATGTGACAAAATTGCGTAACTCGATTTAGCTGACAAAATGGCGTTATACGTAGACAAATTTACACGAGAGTAATAGTGAGTTACGCAATTTTGCCGGCATATTTTTTAACATTTTTTAAAACGGCAAAAACGTTTTTGGCTCTCCTGAAAAAAATGGTTTTCGAGCAAAATTTCTATTACGCCATTTTGTCATAGCACCGACGATAAACTGCTGTCCAACATTCAAGCACCTGCTGTTGCTGTCCTTCAATCAACCACACACTTAAGTTATGTTATCTTACTTTGATACTTTTTGGATGTAGACCTTGCAAAGGTCAATTTCAAATACAACAATGTTGTGCATGGGCGTTTGGCAATACATTTCGCTTAGCATTTCACTTTATTTGGATCCATACATGCCATGGTATGATTATATTGTGCATTTAGATTTCACACAGTGCCAGGTCACTGGGCAGTAGGTAGTGATATAGCACAAAAACCATGAAGAAAACAGTTCACTCTGGGTCGAAAAAATCACAACAACCAAATGACACTCAGTCTGCAATTTCAACTATAAACACAACAACTCTTAACCAATCAAGCTCAACTAACTCTACACCACGGTTACAAATCTCTTCCACTCCTGGGGTCTGTATTGACAAAACGCCAATCGACAGATCGCTCCGCCCAACATAGAATTTAAGGCAAACAATGTGCATGTGGTCGGTAATAGGGAACGATTTTATCCAGTTATTGTGACTTAAATTCGGACAAACAAAGTAGTATTTCGTAGTTGTTGTTATAAAATCTCGTAACTACGGCTTTATTTAAGCCGTAGTTACGAGATTTTATAACAACACCGACGTGGTTTATCAAAACATAACTGTGAACCAAGTCTATTGTTAGCACAAAATTCTTTGCCACTGGTATGTCGATTGTTTTGATTGTCAGTCGATAAATCGATACAAAACCACGTGCAACGATGAACAATTGGGGCATAACATTTTTGTGATCGTCCATTGGCTAATCGATGTTTTTGATTGACAGTCGGCGTTTGGTCAATTACGCATACAGAGTCAGACTCATCAAGCGAGGAAACGGAGGACACTCCACTTCCCTCTACCAGCCGGGGTCTGACAAGGGTTGTCAGGGCCAAAATATCAATTCCTCCAACGTCGCCGACACTACTCAACAACACGACTCTGCCTTCTTTCGATACAGCACTAGACAATTTGAGCAATGAAGAGGACAAAACAGACATAGAACTGGATCCTTGCAATTGCATTCTGCATCCATAATAGGTAATGGTGCACTCCTCAATTTTAGTGATCCTATGAGCACTCCCATTAATCACCCGATTCCCCAGGCCGCCCCATCCATATTTTTGGATATAAATGACAATTGTTGACTTCACTTTAAAGTGAAAATTTTATGATTCGGACATTTTCATTGAAACGTCCCCTTCAGTCAACACTGTCTTACTTAATTACTTGCGGACCCAACCCTGGTTGCGTGAAGCCGAGTTTCATAAAATGCTATGTCATTTCATTGTTTTGTAGATGTTTATCATTTGATTTAAACTCTTATACAATTTCATATTTGATTCAAATCATATCAAAGAGTTAAGGGGATTATGCATTTTGGTGCCATAGGATTAGCAGAAAAGAAAAGAAACAAGAGTTGTCTGTGGAAAACCTAACTCGCCTATACAAGAGCTTGTCACCAAAAGTCCAAGGTCAAGGTCACTAAATCAAGGGTAATTGTCTCAAATGAAAAGTCTTGGCAGGAGGTATCCATGTGTGAAATATCAAGGCTCTATCACTAACAGTACATGAGATATAGGCCAGGTTAAGTTTTTTTAAAAGTAGGTCAAACTCTAAGGTCAAGGTCACTAGGTCAAAGGTCATGGTCCCAAATAAAAAGGTTTTGGCAGGAAGTATCCATGTGTGAAATATCAAGGCTGTAATCTCTTATGGTGCCCTAGATATAGACCAGGTTCAAAATTATGAAGCAACGCTAACACTAGGGCTGTGACATTAGCTCCATGGACATAAAGCCCCAGCTCACTAAAAAGAATTGCTACAATGACTAACATTCCTTGCTTTAGCTTTTGCTTCTTTTTTTTTGTTTGCTTTGGTTATTGCTGCTTTTTGTGTTTATTAGCTCACCTGAGCACGAAGTGCTCAAGGTGAGCTATTGTGGTCACTTTGTGTCCGTCGTCCGTCCGTCCGTCCGTCTGTCCGTCCGTCTGTCCGTCCGTCCGTCCGTCTGTCTGTCAACAATTTAGTGTTAACACTCTAGCATCCACAAATATAAGCCAATCTTGACATAACTTGGCCAAAATATGTTTGACCATAAGTTCTCGGATGAGTTCGATTTTTGGTCTGATCGGACCAGAAAGTCAGGAGTTATCTGCCCTTGAATGCGAAAAATGGCTACTTTTGACTTTGTTAACACTCTAGCATCTTCAAATATTTACCAATCAAGATTAAACTTGGACACAATGTATATAACAATTAAATCTTGGACGAGTTTGATTTTGGTTATGATCAGACCAGAAAGTCATGAGTGATGTGCCCTTGAATTCGACGAAATTGCCATTTTCGGCTGTTTTTGACCTTGTTTACACTCTAGAATCCACAATTAATATTCAATCAAGACAAAACCTGGACACAATGTTGAGGACCATAAGATCTTGAATGTGTTTGATTTTCAGTCTGATCTGATTAGAAAGACGAGAGTTATGTGCCCTTGAATTTGACAAAATTGCCATTTTCAGCTGTTTTCCACCTTGTTTACACTCTAGAATCTACAAATATCAATCAATCAAGACAAAACTTGGACATAATGTAGGGGACCATAAGATCTCAGATGAGTGGGATTTTCAGTCTGATCTGATCATAAAGTTGAGAGTAACGTGCCCTTGAATTTGACAAAATTGCAATTTTAAGCTGTTTTGGACCTTGTTTACACTCTAGAATTTACAATTATTAATCAATTAACCCTTTCCCAAACGGCAAAATTTTAGGGTGATCCACTTCAAAAACCGCTACAATTGACAAAATGGATGTGATTACAGATAGGATTTTTGTAAAATATGGCACAGAAAATATTGAGACAAAAGGAGAAACTGCTGGTTATCAGCAGTTTCTTCTTTTGTTTCAATGTTTTCCCAAGCCTAATCTATTAAGGACGTCAAAACCAGGTCTTGTTTGGGAAAGGGTTAAGACAAAACTGGGACACAATGTTGGGGACCATAAGATCTCAGATGAATTCGATTTTCAGTCTGATATTATTAGAAAGTTGAGAGTTATGTGCCCTTGAATTCGACAAAATTGCCATTTTCGGCTGTTTTCCACCTTGTTTACACTCTAGAATCTACAATTATATTAATCAATCAAGACAAATCTTGGACACAATGTTGGGGACTATAAGATCTTAGATTATTGCGATTTCAGTTTGATCCGATCAGAAAGTTGAGAGTTATGTGCCCTTTAATTTGACAAAATTGCCATTTTTGGCTTTTTTTTTTATCTTGTTTACACTCTAGAATCTACAATTATCTATCAATCAAGACAAAACTTATACACAATATTGCGGACCATAAGATCTTGGATGAGTAGGATTTTCAGTCTGATCTGAGCAGAAAGGTGAGTGTAATGTGCCCTTAAATTTGACAAAATTGCCGTTTTCGACTTTGTTTACAATGTAGAATATACAATTATTGGACAAATCTTGGACACAAAGTTGAGGACCATAAGATCGATGATGAATTTGATTTTCATATTGTTATTGACCATAAGTTAGTTTTCAGTCTTAAAATCATAAACATCAATTGATTTGAATAAAAGTGTTGCTCATATCAGTTTGGTTCAGGTGAGCGATATAGGACCATCATGGTCCTCTTGTTTTTATTTCATTCTATTTCCTTTTGTGTGTAATTGTGTTGTTATTAGTTGGCCTTTTGGTTGGCAGTATCTTATGTGAAGATTAGCTAGCTTGATAGTGGTCCCGATGTGGGTGATGTGATCAAATTCACAAACATATATCCATATAACATACTATTAGGATAAGACAAATTCTGTGGCGACCAAGGAATCAGGGAACATTAAACTCTCAACAGTCAAATCACATGATAAGAGTCCTGAACACCATGATGCTGTAAAATTAAGCAGACAGCTAAAGCGTACCACCAATTTTGAGGATTTAGAAGAAAACGCGGCTGATAATCCAAATCAACAACATATCAGTGAATCGGATAAACTTGTGTTCAAAACAATTTACTTTTGTGCTTAACAAGAACTTCCCAGTAAGAAGATTAACAAATTGCTTGAATTTGGTGTTGTCAGTGGCCTTGAGCCACAAATGCAGAATCTAAGTTGGACTACAATACAAGAAATACAAACTGTTATTTCTAGATTACTTCTTAAAGACCTTCTACAGAAGATAAAGGAATAAGACTGCTATGGTAACTATTAACCCTTTCCCTAATGGCAAAATTTTAGGGTGATCCATTTCAAAAACTGCCACAAATGACAAAATGGATGTTATTAAAGATAGGATTTGTGTAGAATATTTCACAGAAAATATTGAGACAAAAGGAGAATCAGCAGTTTCTTCTTTTGTTTCAATGTTTTCCCAAGCCTTTTCTATTAGGGAAGTCGAAACCAGGTCTTGTTTGGGAAAGGGTTAAGATAGATGAATATTGTGATTATATCATCTGTTGAGAAAAAAAACTCTAGATTTGTATAAGATATCAATGCTTATCAACGAAAACCTCATAAATGCAGCTTTAAACAAGCTGGGGTTAAAAGGTTTTCGTTAAAAATCAGTGATGTATAGATAAAGGGTCTCCCCAAACTGCTAACCTTGGAAGCATATGTATTGACAGGCCTCCTAGCAGACCAAAACAAAAATAAAGGTTTTTATAAAGGTTCCAAAGTATGAAAATAAAGACCTTTTAGTGTAAAAGATGAAAAAATAAAGAGTAAATAAAGGCCTTTTTAGTCGAGAAAACACAGTCAAAACTAAAGTTATTTATAAGGATCTGTCTCATAAGGGGGGGTATGGGGGTCTCCCCCAAGAAATTTTTGAAAATTTAGGTAAGATTTGGTGGAATTTGGTGATATCTGAATTGTTCAAATACACATAAAAGAAGGGAAAATGCAGAACAAAATCCATTACTTGCTTTAAACTTGCTCAGCAACCAGTCAGAGCAAAAATAAAGGTTTTGGGTGAGAATTATAGGTTATTTTAGCTTTTAAAAGGTTTTCTGGGAAAATGTAAAGGTTTTAAAGGTTTGCTCTTAAATTAAAGGTTTTTAAGGGTTTTAAAGGTTTCACTAGGAGGCCTGTATTGATGATGGTAAATCTCATACCATAACTAGTCATATTCACGACTTGGCCCAGATCTTGCCAAAATGGCAGGTCTTCAAACAGATGGTGCGGCAACAATGACTGGGAGTAGAATGGAAGATACATGACGAACCACTCACTATCCAGTTTTTGGAGCTATCCTCGATACTTGTACCTTTCCTGGACTACCAACCAGACCCAATATCAATTATGGTAAATTATGAGGTAGGACTGCGACAACGTTGCCAATGGTATTGGGGACCACCTAACCATCAAAGGATGCTTTAATCATCTCGCAACAGCGACATGCTATTCTCCAGGACAAAAGACAAACCACAAGGATTTCATTCGGAGCAACAAGGACTTTTCTTACACACTCAATCTCGAGGGACCATTCCCAGACTGAGTCAACATTTAGACGTGGTGGCAGACTTTCAGCAACAATTTTGAATTTTGCACAGAATTGGTGAAAAATAATCCTCGACCTGTATGTCATCGATTGCAATTTTTATTTTCACAAATTGACTAAATCAAAGTTTTCTCCCCTATACCAACAGAATATTTCCTGTAACTTCGCAAAGAATAAATTGTTTTATTATTTACAGGCTTGCATATCCATCGACAGTGACTATGTCATCACCATGGTACCTCCAAAAGACTCTCTCTACTCCAAAACAGCCAAGGGACAAGGAAAGACCCGTAAATAGACCTTCTCACGGGCCTTGAAAGAGGATACCACACAGAAGGAATTCAAAACAAGTAAATAGACCTTCTCCTTTTCATCGGAACCAACAACCTGTATTCTTCAAATAACTCCCCCGAATACTTTGTAAAAGAAATTTACGAAATAATTTAACATTTCCTAGACAACATGAACATTCAGGAAATGATTGTATTTTTAATTCTCCACTACCTACCACCCACGATTCCGTCATGATATCTGGTCAATATTGAGTGGTTCAACGCCAGGGTGGACCAGGCAAACAGACTACTACACCATCAGCTGTTGTCCCATGAACCTCAATGCACACACCTATGGTGTCTCAAGGGGTTTTGGTCTGACAATGCCAAACAACGGATGTTCTGTCCAGATGGTTGTATTTATCTTAGACTTCCGCATCCGGTCCAGCAGGTCGACAAAATTTTCGGTATAAATTTTCTAATTCATTTTTTCTAAAATTGTTCTTTAATTTGTGAATCAATGATCATCATTGATTCTAAAATGTCTAAAGAGTTGTAGGAAAGTTTTACTAAACTAGCGGGCACATCTGCAAAATTGAAAATCTTAAGAAAAAGCATATTTTCATGATAGAAAAAATCGAAGGTGAAATCCTTTGTTTGAAATTTGGCAGCCATTTTGACAAAAACTTTGAGATTTAAAAATGTCCTATAACATTTATACCCATTAACTATTTCGTTTAACAATGATTAAAATACAGTAGGTGTTAGGATTTAGTAATATTTCAGTCTTTGCACTTTGAATTTCTGATTCTTGAAAATTGTAGAAACCATGGAACATTATTCTCATTCTCAAAACAGCCGCATCCTAAATCAAAATGTCCTTGCAAAAACTAAAGAAAGAAGAAGAAAAGTTCAAAAGAGAAGCGGCTACAAGACGCAGCATCGAGAATCCTAGAGGAACTATTCTAAGCATTGACAGTGAAGGTTTTTACATACAAAAGGAAGTAGCAAATCCATCTTTTTCTCCTTTTAACTTCATTCCACAACCTGGCGATAACATTGACAACTTAAACTTTCAAAGACAAGTGGCCCATGCTGTTTGTCATGCATATAAACCTGTCTTACTCGTTTGGCTTGGAACATGCAATTTGACTATAAAATCTGGTAGCTACATCAGCCTAAGAAATGATCACACAGATATTGTCACTCGTATTGTGGTCAAGTACAGATACTTCAAGTCATACACATTAAGAAATAATCCAAATAGTGAGGTCATATTCTTGAACAAACCACATTACTCCATTGTTCAATGGAATAAGACAAAGGGTCATCTAAATAGTAACTCTTTTGAGGAACAAGACCACACTTTGCAAGAAGCAGTTGGCCAAATAAATGAAACTAGAAAGCCCCGAAGGGCTCGAGTTGCTCCACAGGCCTGATTTCTTGTAACATCAAATCAAAGTTTTGACTATATTTTTCTATACTTGTGGTTCTTTGAGCGACAACAAAGTAAAAAGCAGCAATCATGTGGTCAAAGCAAAAAGAAGGTAAATGATTGACTAATGTTTTGGGGATGTTGGAGTGATAATTAAGTTGAAAACTGTAATTATGCCAAATTCAAGGGCACATAATTCAGTAAGCGAGTTTATAATCAAGCTGAAAATTACACTCCTGCAAGATCTTATGGTCACCATCATTCTGTCCAAATTTTGTCTATATTAGTCAATATTCGTGGCCGCAAAAGTAAAAAAAAGTGTCAAAAACTAAAATTTCGTCAATTTCAAGGGTACATTACTCAAATTGTAACATTGTGATCATCCTGAAAATTACACATAAGCAAGATCTTGTTGTCAACAAGATTCTGTTTAAATATCATCTTGATTGGTTAACATTTATGGTTATTGGAGTAAAAACAGTTGAAAATGGCAATTTTGTTAAATTCAAGGTAACTCATGATGTAAGATTCTGATCAAGCTGAAAATTACACACAGGCAGGATATTATGCTTATATATATTCTTTCCAAGTCTTGTGTTGATTGTTTAATATTTGTAGATTTTAGAGCAAAAATAATGTCAAAACCAGCTTTTTTTAAATTCAAGGGCAGATAACTCAGGTTATTCTAGATCAATCCAAATTCTTTGAAGGAATCTGAGTGAGGGTCACCCTAGGATCATTCCTGTGAAGTTTGGTTGAAATACATCCAGTAGTTTTTGAGAAGATTTTTAAAGAAAAAGTTTACGGACGCACACACCGCCACGACAATAGCCCCAGTGGAGCTAACAAGAGTTGTCCGCGGACAACGTAGCTCGCCTATACGAGAGCTTGTCACAAAAAGAGTCCAAGGTTAAAGGTCAAGGTCATTGGGTCAAAGGTCTTGGTCTCTAGGTCAAGGTATGAAGTATCCATCTGTGAAATATCAAGGCTCTATCTATAATAGTGCATGAGATAGAGGCCAGGTTAAAGTTTTTGAAAAGTAGGTCAAACTCCAAGGTCAAGGTCACTAGGTCAAAGGTCATGGTCCCAAATGAATTGTTTTGCTGAGTAGTACCCATGAGTAGTACAGGGCGTCAACTCAAAATTTTGAAAAATATATAGTAATATAGGACATTTTGGAGCAAAAATATAGGACAAATATAGGACATTAATCACGACCTCAGCCTTGTAAAAGGCACCTCATTAGTCATAATACCTTGAAAATCTTGTTTCTCTATAGTAGAACTGCTAGATTTTAACATTAAATGATGTGCATATCATATCATTTATCCCGTAGGAGGGCATTGAGGCATGCTTATCAGTGACGGATCCAGGATTTCTGTAAAGGGGGTTCGTTTTTACACAAAGGGGGGTTCGTTTTACTAGTATCACACAATTTTGACTGAATTTCTGCATGAAAAGGAAATAATCAGGCTTCAGAGGGGGGTTCGTTTGAACCCCCCCAACCCGCTCTGGATCCGCCACTGCTTATGCAAAAATTCAAATATCTAAGGAGTCTGGTAATGGCCAATGGACCTTGACAAACATGTTTCTAGGAAAGAGAATATTGTGATTTGTCAAAGATTTTCTTTATTTCTCGCTGAAACATTGAAACCTATGAAAGATATCTTGAGTGTTATAGTAGAGATCCATTATAGGGTGATGCTACATGAATAAATATTAAAGCTTAATTTAATAAGGCAAAGAAAAGTTTGTCACAGACTTCACTCTTAATGTATATGTAAATTCCAGGAATCTATAACTTATGACCAATTTTCAATGCATAGTAATAATTTGAAGCATCCTTTAGACAATCACATACACACAGAATTTCGCAATTTTGTGTTTGATGTTTTGCACAGCATGCGAAAGTTTCCATTCCCACCCTGTATGAAGCACTTGTGTTGGTAGTACCATCCTATGCAGAGGTTTCAGAAAGTGGGCCAATAAGAAATACAGTGGTATGAAAAAGCTCAAAGAAGTTTTTAACCCTTTCCCAAACAAGACCTGGTTTTGACGTACCTAACTGAATAGGCTTGAGAAAACATTGAGGCAAAAGAAGAAACTGCTGATAACCAGCAGTTTCTCCTTTTGCCTCAATATTTTCTTGGCTATATCACACAAAATTTCAATCTTTATTAACATTCATTTTGTCGTCTGCAACAGCTTTCAAATTGGAATAGTCCAAAATTTTGTCGTTTGGGAAAGGGTTAACTCCAGATGTTCCAGTTTGACAGATGACCCCAGTCTAAGGTGCATGTTGGACAAGACAATTTAGAGGTAGTTGCATCATTCTGCTATCTGGGAAACATGCTTTCTGCAGCTAAAGGATGTGACTTGGCTACCACAACCAGAGTCAAAGCTGAAGAAGTTCAAAGAGCTGATGCCAATCCTCTCATCACCCTAACTCAATTACAAAACACCAGGCAAAATAACCCATGTCTGGAGCAAGATAATTCATGCAAGTGAGACATTGTCCCTATTCAATCCGAACTTGCTAAGTCTGTACAGTGTAGTGTAACGATCCAGTGGTGATCGGAAATATCTGCTACCATCACAGGATATCTTCAATATCATATCAAGCAAGCTCCATAAAGAGCTGAGCTTGGCCTTTAAGACCTGGCCCCGGTTTCTCAAACAAACTTAAGTACAATCTCATGTTCAAATCTGAGCACCGTGCTCAAATCGCACGAAATCCACGTGAACTTCAATCAAATAACCTCCAACGTTGAAGAGTATCCCTTTGAAGTTAAACATATTCTCATGAGAATATACTTAAGTTTTTTTGAGAAACCGGGGCCTGGAATGCAGCTAACGTGAAAGGAGACTTAGAAGGCATGAACAGGTGGAGAGATCCGATCGGGCAATTAAAAAAGCTTTCCTCATACAGGTCACTGGCATTCACAGACCAGGAAGGCCCAAGATGACATGGAAGCAACTGTCAGAGAGGGACAGCAGAGAATGAAACATGAAAAGAAAGACAGAAGGAGAATGTGAAAGAGGACAGCAATGCATGTAACAAGCTAGCTGGAAGGGATTTCACAAATGTGGACAATACCTCTACCCCTTCATATTAACTATGAAACCCAAGAGAGAGTGAGTGTAGACCTTATGATTTGGAAGAAAATTATCCTCTTTATCTCTCTTAAATCTTGGAACCCACAACATAGGATTTTAATCAAAGCATGAATAAATGTAGCTTTCTGGATATCCATGAGATGATGCTAGAAAAATTTTCATAGCTCTGTGCCTTAAGTGAAGAGATAATTGCCCTGTTCATAAAATTCAGGATCACACAACAGAGGGCTTATTTTCAAAATTTTAATCCAAAGAAATAATTTGAACTATCCTGGTGAGAACCTATAATTTGATGCTTCACCCAAAATTTAAAAGCTATGCCTTAGGCTTTGGGAGAGGAAGAGTGTTAAAGATTTTTCTATTTCTTTTCTTTGTAAAATCAGGGAACCCACAAAATAATTGTTGATTTTCAATGCATAGCGAAAGCTTGAATTATGCCCAAATTCTGTAAGTATTCATAATTCTATGACAATTCTACACACAAGATTTAAAAGCTCTATACTAATTGTAGAACATAAGATGATAAAAAATTTCTCTCTTTATCAAACCTGGACACAATTAATACTGGACTAAATTTCAATTAATATTTTTTTTAATTCATTGGTATCCAAAAGATGTGGTGACATGCAAAATGTTCAAGCTATTGGTTCATGATAAGAAGCTTTTTGCAAATGTGTACAGACTGGACAGACAACTGATGATCTAATACAACTTAGCAATTTATGCCTAGGTAAATGAAAAGGTAACACTAAAAGGCATATTTTTAATCAAACTTAATGTTACTGATACATGTTTTCATCCAAGAATTGCCATTGGATAATAGAAAAACACAGAATTTATGATCTGAATATGGTACTAAATTATTATAGAGATATTTCAACACATATCACTTAAATCTGCATCTCTTTTAAGTCTGTTACTATCTTTATTTCTTCATTTTCTTTCCCCCACTATATTATCACATGAAAATATAGTATGGGTGATGACTATATAGGACACATTTTAAATATAGGACAATATAGGCAGCCATCAAAATATAGGACAAATATAGGATATAGGACAGAAGTTGACGCCCTGGTAGTACCCATGTGTGAAGTATCAAGGCCGTATCTGTAAAAATGGCCGAGATATAGGCCAAGTTAAAGTTTTTTAAAAGTACGTCAAACTCCAAGGTCAAGGTCACTAGGTCAATGGTCATGGTCCCAAATGAAAGGTATCAAGGCTGTATCTCAAATAGTGCCTGAGATATAAACCAGGTTAAAGTTTTTGAAGACGCGACGCTGACGCCGACACTAGGGCTGTGACATTAAAAATTGCTACAATAAACTCGTTCAAAAGTCCCAAATCAGAACAAGACCTTATCCATTCCTGAATAAAAAGATAAAATCTATTCAGAAAAGGTTAAAAGCCCTAGGGTTACCATCTTTAGAATACAGAAGGTTAAGATCCGACATGATTCAAACTTATAAAATAATAAAAGACATTGATTAAGTTGATAAAGCAAAAAAAATTCGAGAAAATAAGAGCAAAACAAGAGATGTTTGTAAAACATATATGCCCCCTCAAGGGCCTACATTTGATGTTGGTCAAAGTCCAAGGTCAAGGTCACAAGGTCCAAGGTCATGGTCAAATATGAAAGTGTCCATGGTTGAAATATCAAGGCTGTATGTGTAAAAGGACATGAAATTTAGGCCAGGTTAAAGTTTCTAAAAGTAGGCCAAATACAAAGGTCAAGGTCAAAAGGTCCAAGGTCATGATCAAATGTGAAAAGAATTCGTCGTAGGTGTCCATGTGTCAAATATAAAGGCTGTATGTGTAAAAGGACATGATATATCGGCCAGGTTAAAGTTTTTCAAAAGTAGGACAAACTCCAAGGTCAATGTCCTAGGTCATTTTCAAAGATGAAAGGTCTTGGTTGGAGGTGTCCATGTGTGAAATATCAAGACTGTAGGTGTAAAAGGACATGAGATAAATGCCTGGTTTAAGTTTTTTAAAAGTAGGTCAAACTCCATGGTCAAGGTTGCAAGTTTCAAGGTCATGGTCAAATGTGAAAGGTAGGAGGTGTCTATGTGTGAAATATCATAAGATATAGGCCAGGTTAAAGATTTTTAAAAGTAGGTCAAACTCCAAGGTCAAGGTTGAGTTTGAGTTTATTGGGGTTTTACGCCGTTTTCAACTACCAGGGTCATATCGCGGCGGCTGGAGCACCTAACCGTGGGTTCCTGGTATTTCTCGCACCAGTACAACCACAATATCCACACCGAGCCTCCAGCTGCTCTCTCACATAGATGATTCACATCCATTGGTGAGAGACAAATGACTTCTGTCAAATGTCAGAATGGATACTGGCCGAGCCGGGGTTCGAACTCGAGACCCCTGGATTGACAGACTCCGACGTAACCGACTGAGCTATCCGGGCTCGGCTAAGGTCAAGGTTGAACTAGCCAGGGTCATGGTTAAATGTGAAAGGTCTTGGTAGGAGGTGTCCATGTGTTAAGTGTTGAGGCTGTATAGGTAAAAGGACATGAGATATAGGCCCAGTATAAATCTGTGAAAAGTATGTCAAACTCAAAGGTCAAGGTCCAAGGTCATATTCAAAAGTGAAATGTTTTGGTTGGAGGTGACCATGTGTGAAATATCAAGGCTGTATGTGTAAAAGGACATGAAATATAGGTCAGGTTAAAGTTTTTTAAAAGTAGGTCAAACACCAAGGTCAAGGTTACGAGAACCAAGGTCATGGTCAAATGTAAATGGTCTTGTTCGTAGGTGTCCATGTATCAAATATCAAGGCTGTAGGTGTAATAGGACATAAGATATAGGCCAGGTTAAAGATTTTTAAAAGTAAGTCAAACTCCAAGGTCAAGGTCATACGGTCATAGTCAAATGTGAAAGGTTTTAGAAGGATGTGTCCATGTGTGAAATATCAAGGCTGTATGTGTAATAGGACATGAGATATAGGCCCAGTTTAAATCTTTTAAAAGTAGGTCAAACTCTCCAGGGTCAAGGTCACAAGGTCATGGTCAAATGTGAAAGATGTTGATAGGGGGGTATCCATGTGTGAGATATCAAGGCTGCATGTGTAAAAGGACATGAGCTATAGGCCATGATAAGAATTAAAGGGCGACGGTAACAGATGGTCTAATTGCAAAAAATGAATTTTTTTGAAAAAATATGCAAAACTTTTGTGTTGACCACCTCGGGATGGTTAATAATATGCGATTCAGACAGAGAATGAGCCGAAATTACAAGACAGATAGCTGAATTTAGGGAGAATCCAAGCCTAAATTCAACCCCATCACTGATGGGGTTAGAATTATTTTCAAATTGTTGCGCATGCGCATACAGCGCGGACCATGATTCAAACGAGATTCATACTTAAATTTCAATATGACGTCATCATGTACGAGGGCCCATCAATAATTTCGCGAACTAATCTTATATCAGAAAAACACGTTGATAAACTTAGACACATTACCCATTTCTTATAAAAGTAACATTCTTTGAACAGTTTGCATTCATTCCACCGCTTGACCCACGCCTGTGGCACGTGCTGAAGCCCGTCACGTGCCATGTCCCGCCAACATTTGTAAATGTCACACCCAAACTCTTCTTTTCACTCACTATTTTTACCCCGTAAGTTATTTCTAAGGTTTGTAACTAACTAGAAGTCACAAATTGCATAATCTCTGCGGTGCGGAGGGTTTGGTAATATTTCTATGATCAGTTTCACAATATCAGCCTTTTTAACGCGTCAGCTATGGTGCGACGCGCTGTCATAGTGCGGCAGAATTCCGAACCTTATAATATTTGCGCGCTGTCTCATTTAAGCCGGTAGCCGATCAGATTTGATTACTGCTGCAAACTTATAAGTACTTACTCGACATTATATAGACATAAAAAGTTTCAGTTTGATTCCTCGAATATCGATAGAAAATTATAACATTTGTCTCACCGGAACATCTGGAAATCAATGATTTTGTGGAAGAGAATGAAGAATAATGCTTCCAAATTGAGATTTGTTTTTTTTTTCGACTCATTAATGATGCATCAATGTCATGTCACATGTATTTATTTGATTAGCCAAGTTGTGGCGGTCTCCATTATAAGTTTGGTTTTATTTACGACACCTTTTGAACCCTGTCCCATTTGGCTAGGAAGCGGCCAATGCGGTACCCGTCTTGCCGATGCACGGCGAATTCCGAGATTACTGGTCATACTGCCCTTAGCTGTATCATACAAATCATCCAAGTGTCTTACTATTATTTGAACACCTAATTTTCAATTTTCAAGAATAAATTCTAGGATTTTAGATGATTTCTTCTCAGCTTTATAGTCTCCGGTCTGCTAGTAAAATAACTCATTTTATCTTATCTCTGTACCGTCTCTGTAGAGTCGTATCCGCTTTCCAATAACGTTATTCGATAAACATATGTCTCTTTACAATATATGTAGAATTTCACGGATGTCCATACAGGAGTTATTGAGATATACATAAAACTTTGTCATAAGGAGTTGCTCAAAATTGCAAGATGACGTCATTTGTAAACGAACGCTATTGCCATGACGTCATAATAATGCGATGACGTCATATTGTTTTGACGTCATCGTTTTCTGATAAGATGAGATGGTTTGAAATTGAATGAGCTTTAAGCATACCAATTGTCGTGAAAATACGTCAACGGGTAACCGAAAAGTAGACTTAGTTCGCGAAATTATTGATGGGCCCTCGTATGTTGTGACGTCATTTAAGAAAGTCGCATGTCCTACTGTTTTGACCTACTTTCGACATCGCTTCATGAATTTGGTATCAAATTGCGAAAAAATGAGTCGTTGCTTCAATAGTTTCTCGTAATCATTTAATCAGGTCATATAAAGCTTAAAAAGTGTACATTTTGTTTGTATTTGACAATTTTTGGGTCCAAATCTGGGAAATAGTAGCTTTAAGTGTAAAATTCAACAAAGGGCAATAACTTTAAAAATTTGATCAGCAGAGTTATGGTTATTGTACACTATTGTACACCTCTCCATAATGAGATCTATCCATCTATGAAGTTTCATGATTCTACCTTATATACTTTTTGAGTTATGCTCCGGACAAGAATCAAGTTTGAACATCAACAAAGGGGAACAACTCCAAAAATTCGATTTGCAGAGTTATGGTTCTTGTGCACTGTACCTCTCCATAATGAGATCTATCCACATATGAAGTTTCATGATTCTACCTTACACAATTTTTGAATTATGCTCCGGACAAGAATCAAGTTGAAAATCAACAAAGGGCAATAACTCCAAAAATATGATCGGCAGAGGTATGGTTCTTGTGCACTTCACCTCTCTATAATAAGATCTATCTACCTATGAAGTTTCATGATTCTACCTTTAATATTTTTCGAGTTATGCTCCGGACAAGGTTTGGTCTACGGACCGACTGACCTACCGACCAACCGACCGACACTAGCAAAACAAAATATAGCCCCATTTTCTTCGAAAAGGGGCATAACTAAGGTTCATAAACAAAAGTTATTCAAACAAATGCGCAAAACAAACCTGCAAAGAAATGCATTCTCTACATGTGTTATCACACCTTGGAAGGCCTTAGGGGTCTACTGGCCCCCTCATTATGTTTTTGATTTACTATTTAAAGGGACTATTGCCCATTCCAGGGGCCATTTGATACACTATACTCTTTTTGACCTCTGCCTTTGGGCACATCACTCTGTCCTCAACCCCCCCCCCCCCCCCCCCCCAGTGCTCTGGGGTTGGCGTTTAAGCATTTTTTCAACAGTTTTACTCTACCTCAGCTGGAGTCATTTTTGTTTTACCTGCCTATGTTACACAGGGGGGCTTACTGTGAACATTCTCTCTACAGAAGTGGTTTGTTACCTATCATATCGCTGCTTTTCTTCGAAAACCTCGTATCTGCAGCTTAAACAAGCTGCAGAT
Organism: Fragum sueziense; assembly: GCA_963680895.1. Lineage (NCBI taxonomy): Eukaryota > Metazoa > Mollusca > Bivalvia > Cardiida > Cardiidae > Fragum > Fragum sueziense. The sequence continues at coordinate 38,601,545 of OY804607.1, read as the reverse complement.
ACGAGGTTTTCGTAGAAAAGCGACGATATCCTGTTTCCATGACAAATGATATCCATGTTTGTTTACATGTTGTTCCTTTGTTTTCTGGGGTTATAAGAGTTCCTTTCTTTACGGGTTATTGTTTTTTCTCTTCGATTGTCAGTACAACCAAACCCTCTCATTGAGACAACCTGACAGTTTCTGGGTAACACCAATTAACCCTTTCCCAAACAAGACCTGGTTTTGACGTCCCTGATGGAAAAGGTTTGGGAAAACATTGAAACAAAAGAAGAAACTGCTGATAACCAGCAGTTTCTCCTTTTGTCTCAATATTTCCATGCTGTATTATGCACAAATTCTATCGTTAACAACATTTCTTTTGTCGTCAGCAGCCACGTTCAAATTGGATCACCCTAAAATTGTGTCGTTTGGGAAAGACTTAAACTCTAAATATTTATGAATTTATCTTTCAGTGGCTGGTATTCTATGTTACAGTATTACAACTTGGAACTAGAGGATGTTGGTTGTTTGGCTTACAGCCATACACAGATTGAGACATTTTAATTTAGTTTGAGTCATTTGTCTTTTCAGATGAAGAGACCTTGGCGTAATATCTTCGCAACAACCTCTAGCTGTTCATGCCGCACCAATACGGAAAATGCAACCAAACAATCAAAACATCTACATAACCCAAACAAGAGTGCCATGGTCACAATATACGCCGCCCCAGAGACTAAGTTTTAAGGGGGCATAACTCAGGCAAAAATCAATGAACCTAAATCCTTCCTTCATGCACATCTACCATATGAGGTGATAATTTTGACCAAGTTTTAAGAAGATCAAGCCTGAACCTTAGGAGGAGTTGGGTTGAGAAGAAAAGTGGATGTATGTACGGGCGGACAGATGGATGGATGGACAGACAGACGGAGAAGATGACGCCAATATATGTCCGCCTCCGGCGGCATATAAAAAGCTAGGCCAAGGGCTTCAACTTTGACCACAACGGTCAACGGCGCTTCTCAATTAGACCAATACTAACTTTACCAACAAATCCTCAAACAGAGCTACCATCCAGAATCCCAAAGCCAGTGGCCAACGAACAGCCAGCTATTCACAATCATACTGTCCTTCAGCCTAGAATATAACCACATCAGAAAAGACACACACAAACTATTCCACCAGTGATTGAATGCGAACAATCTTAACCCTTTCCCAAACAAGACCTGGTTTTGACGTCCGTAATGGAAAAGGCTTGGGAAAACATTGAAACAAAAGAAGAAACTGCTGATAACCAGCAGTTTCTCCTTTTGTCTCAATATTTTCTATGCCATAGTTTACACAAATCCTATCTTTAATAACATCCATTTTGTCATTTGTGGCAGTTTTTGAAGAGGATCGCCCTAAAAATTTGTCGTTTGGGAAAGGGTTAATTACCATCATTATCATCCAGTGCTTTGGGCAGTTCTTCTGATGAGGACGATACCCCCCCTCACTATCTCCAAAGTCGTATCTGCCCACTGCAACAGCCTTCTACAAGCAGGTAATAGGTCTCAGTTTGTGGACCCGATAGACACGCCAATTTTGGCTCAGATAAAATAAAATCCATTAAAAATCTAATAAGGGAAACCGTTTAGTTGATCTGGTGACCCTATTACCCAGAGGTCAACAGGCTGGTCAGGTCCAACTGACATTCCAAATGGACCACCAGAACAAGCTAACATTAATGCCGCAGTCACAAACAAAACGGATCACAACTATCGAGACGTGGACGACAGCATTTATCAGATTTGCAGCGATATACTCCATTTAAATCCCAAATGAAACGCAAAATCTGATGAAACATATGGAAATGGTTCGCAAAATAGCCACGCGTAACCCTTGTCTGGGTTTCCTGTTTTATGACACGCAATTCCACATGCTACGGGACACAATACTGTGGCCCTGGCAGAAAGTCCATACTGAACACTGGATCATGGCCATTTCCCCCTTTCAAACCACCCCTTATCAAACAAACCAGCCCTTTCATGCTCGAAAACTCAAACATGGACCCAAAGGATTCCTTGACAATACATGCCGACGTTTCAGTTGCAAGCGCTGCTCCGTGCAGTGTTGTATCTATCCCCACATCTGCAGATACTGCCGTGGCCCCCACCCAGCCTTCTCTTGTCCTTTCAACACAAACACTTCCTGCTCTACCATGGCAATTTTTATTTCGCCCATCTTTGACTGGTGCATTTTTCTTTATTTTATTCTTAAATTTACATTTTGTCTGCTTTCTTTGTAATGTTTTTTATTCTACAGCATTAATAAATGCCCTGTTCAACACAAAAACCTTTCCTTGTTTTTCCTGTCAAACTAATTCATCCAAGCCCTTTTCCGTCACGTTATCAATGAAGGAGCGTATCCATAAATAAGTTATCTCAATGTGGAGTGATGATATACAACCAATTCCAACTGTAGTCATTGCCTATATATTTATTGACAGTTAGACTTTTGGTACTTTGATTATTGTTTGGATTAAGAGGCACATCAGAAATGAGCAAAGCGGGACGGATGTTGAGAAAAATGGCAAGACAAGATTACAAAAAGTATGGAATGGCTGTTTTGGCTGAAGATGATTTGAGTCTCAAGAACGAGTCGGAAAGGTTTGGTAGGACAACCAATCAGTATTCTATAATATGTTGCCATATGTGGTTGAGGCAGATGAACTGAGCTTCAATGAATAACATCCTTGGATTCTTCCTGAGCGACATTTTATTACTTATTTGCAAATGCGATTTTTTTTACACATACAGTAATACAGTGTGCAGATGCCAGGTTCTCAGCATCAAAAAGACCAGGTCATTTCCTCTCCTAAGGCAGACAGAATGATGATCCCGGAAAGTCAACTATAAGCATGAAGTACTGGATCTCAAGACATTGTGGGAGCAGGGACGAGTACCAACAACATATGGTTTGGATTCGACATAACAAATTTAGAATGTGTTAACCCCCTCTTATCTGTTGCTCTGGCTGGAATGTCAGTTTCCAACTCTACAGTGCATCAAAGATTTCAGACAAGTCTGTTGGTCTGACAGCACCAAGAGCCATCAAGAAGCAACTACTCGCCGCTAAACACAGGGAAAACGCTAAACACAGGAAAAATGCTAAACACAGGGAAAAGTGTTTAGCCTTTGTCAGAGACCATGCGGACTGGTCCTGGATAGATTGGTCAACAGTGTTATTAAAAGACAAGAGTAAATTTTGTCTAGTTCAATCAGATGGACCAGTCATCGTCAGGCAGAGATCTGGAGAGGCTTCATTAGACAGGTGTGTGACCCAGACTGTGAAGTTTCAAGGTGGTCGAGTGATGGTATGGGGAGCCATGACTAACTGCGGCTCAGGAATGTTGAAATTATCACAGGGGATATGGAATGCTCATGTCAACAACAACATATTATATTGCCATACTCTGCTATCGTGCTCAGGGGAACTGAAAAGCAGTTAAAGGCATCATAGACACAAACACATGTTATCTGTCTATGTTAATCTCAACTACCAACTTTGTTGTGCACAATTACTGGGCTATTCAGTCTGGAACATGAAAGCAAACCAATTCTGGATTTCAAAGAGGAGAATACAAGTGCTACCTACCAAAGTGACCCGTTGATAACGATGCCAGACCCAAGCGACAATGTGCCGATGATGACAGAAACGGCCAGTACAAGTGCTACGAACCAAAGTGACCCGTTGATAACGATGCCAGACCCAAGCGAAAATGTGCCGATGATGACAGAAACGGCCAGTACAAGTGCTACCTACAAAAGTGACCCGTTGATAACAATGCCAGACCCAAGCCACAATGTGCCGATGATGACAGAAATAGCCAGTACAAGTGCTACCTACCAAAGTGACCCGTTGATAACAATGCCAGACCCAAGCCACAATGTGCCGATGATGACAGAAATAGCCAGTACAAGTGCTACCTACCAAAGTGACCCGTTGATAACAATGCCAGACCCAAGCCACAATGTGCCGATGATGACAGAAATAGCCAGTACAAGTGCTACCTACCAAAGTGACCCGTTGATAACAATGCCAGACCCAAGCCACAATGTGCCGATGATGACAGAAATAGCCAGTACAAGTGCTACCTACCAAAGTGACCCGTTGATAACGATGCCAGACCCAAGCCACAATGTGCCGATGATGACAGAAATAGCCAGTACAAGTGCTACCTACCAAAGTGACCCGTTGATAACAATGCCAGACCCAAGCCACAATGTGCCGATGATGACAGAAATAGCCAGTACAAGTGCTACCTACAAAAGTGACCCATTGATAACAATGCCAGACCCAAGCCACAATGTACCGATGATGACAGAAATAGCCAGTACAAGTGCTACCCCTCACACTGAAAGTGGACAGGAAACATGTTTTGCCACAAAAGTCAGCCTACGCCCAGAACCAAATACATCCACAATATTTGAGCTCACTAAGAAACAAATGACTTTGGACTCAAAGTATGAGAGTATTTTGAGTGGCTGTACTTCAGCTGTAGTAAAAATGGGTATTTATGCAAAATGTGTGAGCTTTTTGGGGTTGGCCAGAATAAGAGATCATTTGAATCTCCATTTATTACGGGGACTTTTCTGGGTGATCACCCAATAAGAAAACTACAAAAGCATGAAGATTCCCTTATTCACCAGGAAGCAGTGAAAAAAATCCTTGACTATAAAGAAGGGCCCCGTCATGAATCCATTCCAGCTATGTTTCAGAAAATGAAATCTAAAAAAGCAGATAAAGCCAGCATAGATACAAACAGATGTTATCTGTCTATGTTAATTTCAACCACAAACTTTGTCGTACACAATCACTGGGCTATAGATTCAGTTTCAAGGCTGATGGATCATATGCTGGAAAATGAAAGCAAACCAATTTTGGATTTTAAAGAGAACAAAACATTGAAATATGTATCCTCAACATCAGTGACAGATGTATTGTCATCAATTTCAAACTTTTTTGAGAAGAGCTTGCTGGATGAAATTAAGAATGGTGATTTCATAACATTGTTGGCGGACAAATCAACTGATGAGGCAAACAGAAACCAGTTTGTGATTATGATTAGATTTGTAGACATACAGAGTGGCCAAGTTGGTGACCATTTTCTAGTGATTGGTAATGTGAAACTTACAGATGCTTCAACCTTGATGGATGCCATTACTACCTATCTCCAGTCAAAAGAAGTGGACATAAAGAAGGTGATGTTTAAGGGATTTGATGGCTGCAACACAATGAGTGGAGAATTACATGGTAATTCCTTTTTAATCTATGGTAAACTATAAGTAGTAAATATTCAATTTCTCAAGCCTCTTTTGGTGTCTCTAACAAGGTTTTTCCAAGATTTGACCCCGAGACCTAGTTTATGACCTCAGATGACCCAATTTTTAACTTGTCCAAGATTTTATCAAGATAATCAATCAAGATCAATCTTCAGCTTGATTGGGCAGAAAATAAAGCCTCTAGAGTGCACACAAGGTTTGATCGAAGGTAATCACACCAACAACGGTACATATCTTTCGTTTTAAATGTAAAACAGTTAATAAAATCGAATTTTTTTATCATTGATACCTGTAAACAGAATTTGAGAATTTGTCATATTCCTATTGTAATTGAAGCTTTTGCTGTCAGTATAGACAGCTTTCAAGTTGATAGACCTGTAGAGCGCACACAGGGTAAAAGTTGACGGACGACGCACAACGCATGACAAACGCCGGACACAGCGGATCACAATACATCACCATGAGCACTTTCGTGCTCAGGTGAGCTAAAAAAAATCCAGGATATTCAGCCAAGAACCAATGATAAAAGTTGTTTCATGCCATTTCGAGTCTTCATTTTTTAAATGTGTTTGTCTGTAGCAACTTTTTAAACTAGAACTGTTGCAAAGCGGACAAATACCCCCCACTAGCCCGTTGTCACTGAAAAAGTGCTAAAGTTCAAAGTGGCATAACTCTAAAACTACTGCCTGGATCAAGATGAAAATTGCAGGTGCACAACTTCATATGATAGGAAACAACCTGCTAAAATTCCAGCAAAATCGGTCAAAAACTGTGGGAGGAGAAGAGGACACAAAATTATGTCCACGGACGGACGGACAGACGGACGGACGGACGGACAGACAGACAACCTGAATCCAGTATACCCCCCCATAACTTTGTTGTGGGGGGTATAATAAGATAAGCTTATGTTGTTGTAGATGAGTGGATTGAATGTATCTAGAATAGAACATTGGTATTCATTTTCCAGGACAAGCATATCGGATGTTACAGAACATGTGGATGAAAAAACCAACAGAAAAGAGGTCAGTTTAAATCTAATTTTTTTCCAGTATGGAAATTACGACAATTTGCAATCTTCCATGTACCTCCGATCTTATTTCAATGAATCAAAAATACGCAAAAATATCTTTATCAAATCTGGTAATTTTTGCAATTCAGATTCATGCTGCAAAATTCTTATCACTTTACATTATTAGATAAGAAGTTGATTTATTTTCAAACTAGAACTGTTGAAAAGTGGACAAATACCCCCCAGCGCCTTGTCACTGAAAAAGTGCTATATGTCAAATGGTTCTTCAATTGGAGCACGGAAACAGATTTTAAACAAAGTCCAATTGTGACCTTGACCTTTGACCTATGTGACCAAAAAACAATAGGGCACCTCCTTGTGTCAAAGGCAATAAATGAGTAAAGTTTCATGGTCGTAGGTCAAACTGTTCTTGACTTAGAGCAAGGAAATGGATTTTAAGCAAAATCCTATCGTGACCTTGACCTTCATGACTCAACAATAGGACACCTCCAGGAATTATTTTGGGCCACGCCATTGAGCCATAGTCGCAAGTAATTTATGTACGGCGCTTCAAAAATGAGCGTCCCAGCCAAATTGACGCATAATTTTTTTCGTATGACACTGTATTTTTACTACAGCGCGCCATTTAAGGAGGTACATTTTTAAACTTGACAAATCACCAAACAAGTAGGACCCGATCATGTTTTCTGATTGGATAATATTTCATCATATCATATCTGTATTTGTCAGACGCTTTATATGCTACCGTTAGTATTGGGTTTTGAATATCTTTAGCATGGTAAGCACTTCTTTGACATCGTTTAGCTGAAAATGCCTCCAAAAAAGCTGAAGCAACCTCTAACTCAGCAAAATATCACCAATTTTCAGCTGTGTGAAGCTAATCATCGACCAAATTTATCAATGGAAGAGTCCATTGAGTCCAAGCAGGCCGATGACACTGATGACAATAGCAATCGTCCGCAGAAACAAACAGAGGAGAAATGCGATTTTCAGCACCATTGGCTACAACAGCACCATTGTTTGCGATATGACGAGGCTCAAAACAAAATGTTTTGCCATCTACGAGGGGTGATCCAGAATTAGCAGTACTGGCTTTATAACTTCAATATGAATCCATCTAAGTCAACCACATTTTTATAGCATGAACTGTAATTTATCAATGATCAGTCCACCAAATATCATTAAAATCGGACCAAAAACAAAAAAGTTACGACAAAACTAGTTTTGTATATATCGCATATGCGGGGCAGGTAGGCACCGAACGTCACGACGTCACAAGTTCGCACCGTTAAAATAATGACGTCACTCATCCACTTTGTCACCTACAGTTGCAGTACATTTACTGTGACGTGCAATTCGTCCACTTAATATATCCCTGAACCATTGCTGGTCGAATGTAGAAAACGTCCGTTAAATGTTATGGGCTAATTCACCAAAATCCTTGAAACTGTGACATTTCAGTACCGATTTTACAGGGGAATACCTAAAATTCCACTGAAGCTTGTCTGATGAGAAGGAACAATTCTAACTTTCTTGAATTAGGGATGAGACAGGTGACATCTGTTGCCGTGATTGTTCCTTGCTTTCTGGGTCATACAAGTGTATCTAACTTCGTCTGTTGTAACTAGAACTGTCACAGGATGTGACTTGATACCCCCGCACAAACTTTCATTACAAAAAGGGCAATAGGTGTATCAAGCTTAACGTTGCTAGCACTTATTGTTTAGAAGATAAGGTCTAGACAAAAATACAAGGGTACAAACGACAAAGGGCAATAATTCTTAAAGTTGGCATGACAGAGTAACAGTTCTTTTACATGACACTTCTCGACAATGAGATCTATAAGTGTACCAATTTTGAAGTTTCTAGCACTAACGTTTAGAAGATATGTTCTGGACACGAATCGAAGGGTAAAAACAACAAAGGACAATCACTAAAACTGTAGGCATGCAAGAGTAACGATTCTTGTACAAGACACTTCCCCACAATAAGATGTATAAGTGTACAAAGTTTGAAATTGCTAGCAGTTATGATTTAGAAGATATGGTCCAGACAAAAGTGCAAGGGTACAAACAACAAAGGGCAACAACTCAAAAAGTGGGTGTGACAGAGTAATTGTTATTGTACATGACACATCCCCAGAATGAAATGTATAAGTGTACCAAGTTTGAAATTGCTAGCACTTCTGGTTTAGAAGATATGGTCCACACAAAATGTTAGGGTGCAAACAACAAAGGGCAATAACTCAAAAAGTGGGCGTGGCTGAGTAACAGGTATTGTACATGACACTTCCCCACAGTGAGATGTGTAAGTGTACCAAGTATGAAGTTGCTAGCACTTGTGGTTTAGAAGATATGGTCCAAACAAAATGTAAGGGTACAAACAACAAAGGGCAATAAATCAAAAAGAGGGGCGTTGCTGAGTAACAATTAGTGTACATGGCACTTCCCCACAATGAATTGTATAAGTGTACCAAGTTTGAAGTTGCTAGCACTTGTGATTTAGAAGATATGGTGCAAACAAAATGTAAGGGTACAAACAACAAAGGGCAATAACTCAAAAAGTGGGCGTGGCTGAGCAACAGTTATTGTACATGTCACTTCCCCAGAATGAGATGTATAAGTGTACCAACTTTGAAATTGCTAGCACTTATGGTTTAGAAGATATGGTCCGGACAAAAATGCAAGGTTACAAACAACAAAGGGCAATAACTCTAAAAGTGGGCGTGGCAGAGTAATGATCTTTACACATGACACTTGCCCACAATGAGATCTATAAGTGTAGCAAGTTTTAAGTTGCTAGCACATATGGTTTAGAAGATATGCTCTGGAGAAGTATTTTGTCCACAGACAGACAGACAGACAGACATACATACATACATACAGACAGACAGACAGACAGGTTGATTCCAGTATACCCCCTAAAACATTCGTTTTGCGGGGGTATAATGATATTATCAAAGAATTCGCTTCTAAACGAAAATCTTTGGTCCAGAATTTCTTCAATGACCGAACACGTTTTCCCATAATTATCTGCATTCAGTGGATATGGAATCCACCGACAGAGCCTGTCTTTACCTATTTATGTTTAAATTATCTTTCAGTTTTCAAAACTTACTACCATAAATTAGGTCCGTCTTGTTACAAATGTATTTGATGGTGAAGCGGCGATATCAAGCGTTGACGCCCGTAACAGCTTTAGTTGACGTCGCGTCCAGACTGCTCTTCTAGCTACTACTTCCTTCCTTTTCCTACTACAATAATTTTCCCTTTTTCTAAAATTCGGTACCAAACAATGGTGAAATTTCTGACTAAAGAATGTTTTATGAGTTTGTCTACAATATTTTGTACGTATCGAATGGGGAATATCCACATTCTACGCAAAACTTAAAAATTGCGCACGTTCGAATACTCTGCCAACGTCATAGTTGACTTTTATCGCCAAAGTAAACTGGTCAATAGTTTTCCCGTTCAGCCAGAAATAACATTCAAATTTTGGTCATAGAGTAGCATGAAGTTCCTTTTTTTGTCCACAACGTCTCAGTAAAATTGGTGCGTTAGAAAGGGTTGAAAAAACAAATAAAATATGCAATGGCTAAGAAATTCTACCCCTGCCCCGCCTAACTGTACCTTGGTTGCTATGGACACGCTTCCAACATGGACGTAATTAAAAGACAATGCCAATATTTCCGTATCATGTCAAATATAAATAGTACTTGTATTCTGCCAAATTGCATCAAGAAAAACACAGTAATAGTGATTTTAGAGCATCAGTACCGCTAATTCTGGATCACCCCTCGTATACCAGACCATTGAGGCAAAGAATGCCTTTACCCATGGGACAGACAATTTTAGAACTTCAACCCTCTCCAGGCATATCACTCACAGAGATCACAAGAGAGTCCTAATAGACCCTAAAGAAAGGCAAAATTTTAAATTTAAAACAGCACAAACAGCTTCCAGAAGATGTGAATTTTAGGTCTCAGAAATGCTACAATTCGTTTTCGGCCGGGGGAACTTCGCACCCCTGCATGGTCCCCCCTGACCCAAATGGGAGCCTAGGCGGCCCCCATACTCGCGGCTGAATTAGGGCCTTTTGTTGTGATGGGTCACCCAATGCATGTTCACTCATACCGTTTCATAGCAGAATCCACACATAAGCAGGCCTTGTCAAAGATATGTTACATAAATTTTGTTTTATGAATAATCTCCACAAACTCTTGGATCAGCCCACATACTTTGAAATAGCTAGCATTATGTGGATTTGGAGTTATGACCTAGAAAAAGTCTGAACATATGCATGTTTGCACAAACCTTAACCCTTTCCTAAATAAGATCTGGTTTGACATCCCTATTAGAAATGTCTTGGGAAAATATTGAGACAAATGCTGATAATCAGCATTTTCTCCTTTTGCCTCAATATTTTCCTAGCTATTTTGCACACAAATCAAATTTTTATTATCATCAATTTTGTCGTCCGCAACAGCTTTCAAATTTGACCTCCCATACAGTGCTTCTGAAATATTTTGAAAATCTACTTGTCCACGGACAAGTCTTGATCCAAAATTGACTTGTCCGTATCAAAAATCAACTTGTCCGTACAAAACCCAATTACTTTTCCATAGCTTCATCTGTTTATTGCATATACATATATATTATGACTGTCTAGCTATTGTCTGCAACAAAATTCGTACATTTAAATATCAGTAATTACATTGTACATATGCAAAAAATGTGAGAAAAAGAAAAAACAAGCAAATTCGTTGAATTGATATCCCCCGCCGAATATATTTTCATTGTCAATAAAGTAGCGCGGAAACGAATATAAATCTGTATGTATATGGCTTCAACAGAACGAATATCACTCTGTATGTATATGGCTTCAACAGAACGAATATCACTCTGTATGTATATGGCTAAAATAGTCAGGGGCAGTAACACTAAATACAACGGCCGAACCGGGTAACCCCGACGATATGCGCATGTCCTCATTGTAGTAAAGCTGTGTGCCAAGTTTCATTGAAATCCGGTGTATAATTTTCAAGAAATAGCGCGGAATCGAATATCACTGTATGTATATGGCTTAAACAGTCAGGGGCAGTAACTCTAAATTCGGCGGTCGAACCGGGTAACCCCGACGATATGCGCATGTCCTCATTGTAGTTAAGCTGTGTGCCAAGTTTCATTGAAATCCGGTCTATAGTTTTCAAGAAATAGCGCGGAAACGAATATCACTCTGTATGTATATGGCTAAAACAGTCAGGGGCAGTAACTCTAAATTCGACGGTCGAACCGGGTAACCCCGACGATATGCTCATGTCCACTTTGTAGTGAAGCTGTGAGCCAAGTTTCATTGAAATCCGATCTATAGTTTTCAAGAAATAGCGCGGAAACGAATATCACTCTGTATGTATATGGCTTAAACAGTCAGGGGCAGTAACTCTAAATTCGGCGGTCGAACCGGGTAACCCCGACGATATGCGCATGTCCTCATTGTAGTAAAGCTGTGTGCCAAGTTTCATTGAAATCCGGTTTATAGTTTTCAAGAAATAGCGCGGAAACGAATATCACTCTGTATGTATATGGCTAAAACAGTCAGGGGCAGTAACTCTAAATTCGGCGGTGGAACCGAGTAACCCCGACGATATGCGCATGTCCACTTTGTAGTAAAGCTGTGTGCCAAATTTCATCGAAATCCGGTCTACAGTTTTCAAGAAATAGCGCGGAAACGAATATCACTCTGTATGTATATGGCTTAAACAGTCAGGAGCAGTAACTCTGAATTCGACGGCCGAACCGGGTAACCCCGACGATATGCGCATGTCCTCATTGTAGTAAAGCTGTGTGCCAAGTTTCATCGAAATCCGGTCTATAGTTTCCAAGAAATAGCGCGGAAACGAATATCACTGTATGTATATGGCTAAAACAGTCAGGGGCAGTAACTCTAAATTTGGCGGTCGAACCGGATAACCCCGACGATATGCGCATGTCCACTTTGTAGCGAAGCTGTGTGCCAAGTTTCATCGAAATCCGGTCAACAGTTTTCAAGAAATAGCGCGGAAACGAATATCACTCTGTATGTATATGGCTAAAACAGTCAGGGGCAGTAACTCTAAATTCGGCGGTCGAACCGGGTAACCCCGACGATATGCGCATGTCCACTTTGTAGCGAAGCTGTGTGCCAAGTTTCATCGAAATCCGGTCTACAGTTTTCAAGAAATAGCGCGGAAACGAATATCACTCTGTATGTATATGGCTTAAACAGTCAGGGGCAGTAACTCTAAATTCAATGGTCGAACCGGGTAACCCCGACGATATGCGCATGTCCTCTTTGTAGTGAAGCTGTGTGCCAAGTTTCATCGAAATCCGGTCTATAGTTTCCAAGAAATAGCGCGGAAACGAATGTCGGACGGACGGACGGACGGACGGACGGACGGACGGACGGACGGACGGACGGACGGACGGACGGAAGGACGGACGGACATGGCAAAAACAATATCCCCCCCCGAAAAATTTTTTCGGCGGGGGATAAAAACATTTTTTATTATAACCATATTTTTCACTTGTCCACGGACAACCTAGCTTTCAAAATCTGCTTGTCCGTACAGGTAAATGCCACTAAACGGACAAGTCGGACAACTCGGGCAACTTATTTCAGAAGCACTGCCATAAGTTCTGTCGTTTAGGAAAGGGTTAAAGAAAATGTGTAACAATCAAGACTCACTCATCGCATGGATGATCTAGAAATTAAGACTTTTATGTACCAAGGACCTTGCTTTGTATCTTTAGCATCAAATTGTGGAAGAACAGATTGTTGCATCAATGTCTGTCTCGAATAATTTAACCTATCAACTATGATGTGTGAATATGATATGCTCTATGTGTTCTAAAATACATTTTGGTGCCTTTGGTTTTTCAATATGTCCTGTGGAACCTTAGCCCATTCCGAAACATTGGTGCCTTTTAATGACCCCACTAAATATAGGTTTAAACCCCACAAAATATAGGGCTAGAAAACTTTGCTTGAACAGAAGAAAATGCTGATGATCAGCATTTTCTTCTTTTCTTCAAGCCATTACCACACAATGACTCTTTTTGACTCCCTACAAGATAATGGCTTTGGAAATCATTGTGGAAAATGAAGAAATTGCTTGTGACAAACAGTTTCTTCATTTCCCACTGTTTCCTACCCCAAATGACCCCAAAATTTTAAATTTCATTCAGTTAAAATTGTCGTCTGCAACTTCTTTCAATTTGGAGCAGACCAGAATTTTGCCATCTGGTAATGAGTTAAAGGTTTTCCAACAAGAAATTGTGTCATTACAATACTACATCACATCAGAACTACAGATCAAATTGGGTAATGGCTTTACAAAATGCAATATTCCATTTATTCTTCTTCAAACCCTGTGTTGTGGGTACTCATTGGAATCGTCTCATTGGGACGATTCAAATGAGTACTCACAAGATAGGGTTTGGATTAGAAATGATATACATGTATTTAGAATACATTTACCCCCTCTTATCTGTTACCATTATGTTTGTACAAAGTTGTTACAATAGCAATATTTCCTGAGATCTGGATACTTCTCCTGTATGCACAAAGGTTGGTTACCATAGAGATTGAGCCGACTGACATCGTCTATCACAGTGTACGAATCTGATGTCATGTTCACCTGTGGAAAAGGAAAAACAACTAGTGAACCCTTCCCTAAATTACAAACTTTAGGGTGGTCCCATTTGAATGCTCATGCAGATGACAAAATGGGTGTTGATAAAAACAGAATTTGTGTATGGTATAGCATAGAAAATATTGAGGCAAAAGAATAAAATGCAGAATATCAACATTTTCTCCTTTTGTCTGGATGTATTTCAAAGCAGACAAAATCAAGTCTTGTTTGGGAAAAGGACAATCAGAATAGCACACTATAATTATAGCATGTGAAGCTTTCAGGGAAAAGCAGAAAATGCTGATCATCAGCATCTTCTTCTTTATCTCCAATGTTTTTCAAAGCCTTTTCTACTCGTATTACAGACATCAAAACAATGTTTCCAAAAGATTTATTATGACCTTGATAACTAAACTTACCTGGAATTGTAAGATGAGACCTACGGGCTATCGATACAATATACCAAATATGAGCCTCACAGTCACCTAAAGAAGACTTTTTTCAAATTGATCTAAAAAGTCTTGATAAAGCGCAAGTTAACCCTTTCCCAAACAAGACCTGGCCCTGGTTTCTCGAAAATATTCAAGTACGTTCTAAGACTCAAATCTGAGCACCATGCTCAAATCGCATGAAATCCATGTAAACTTCAATTGAATACCCTTCAATGTTGGAGAGTATTCCTTTGAAGCTGAGCATGTGCTCATGAGTATGTACTTAAGTTTTTTTCCAGAAACAAGGGCCTGGTTCCGACGTCCCTAGTAAACAAGAGTTGTCCGTGGACAATGTAGCTCACCTATATGGGAGCTTGTCACAAAATCAGCCAATTTTTTAAAAGTAGGTCAAACTCCAAGGTCAAGGTCACAAGGTCAAGGGTCATGGTCCCAATTGAAAGGTGTTGGCAGGAGGTATCTATGTGTGAAATATCAAGGTACTATCAATAATAGTGCATGAGATATAGGCCAGGTTAAAGTTTTTCAAAAGTAGGTCAAACTCCAAGGTCAGGGTCACTAGGTCAAAGGTCATGGTCCCAAATGAAAGGTCTTGTCGAGATGTAACCATGTATGAAATATCAAGACTGTATCTCTAATAGTGCCTGAGATATAGACCAGGTTAAAGTTTTTCAAGTGAAGACGCGACGGGACGGGGCGCGACGCCGACACTAGGGCTGTGACATTAGCTCCCCGGACATAAAGTCCCGGCTCGCTAAAAAGGCTTAGAAAAGTAATGAGACAAAGAAGAAAATGCTATTTATCAACATTTTCTCCTTTGCCTCAATACTTTCTGCAGTATATTTTACACAAATCATTATCTTTGTTTGTAACATAGTCATATATTTTGTTATCTGTAGCAGCTTTCAAACTGGAGAACCCTAAAAGTTGTTGTTTAGGAATGGGTTACCAGAATTTTCTAGATACTTTCCCATATTTTTTTCTCAAATACTTAGAAATTAATTTCTGTCCAGTTGAAGATTTTTTTCCGGAAATTTGAGAACACAATACCTGTACTGTGGCCTCATAAAGTCCTTTATTTGGCCCCGTTTCCATGGTGATTTGAAAGTGGGCATGGTCAACATTGATATTTTTACTGAAATTCGCGATCCTCTGATCATCGTCCTGAGAATGTTGGAACATCAAAACCTGAAAAAGATATGCAAATGCAGGAACGCCTTTTGTCATACCTTAAAGAAAAGGCATGGGAAAACATTGAGGTGAAAGAAGAAAATGCTGATACATCTACCATCATTTTCTCCATTTGTCTAAATAATTTCTATGCTAAATTGTACGCACATGTTATTTTCATCAACATCCATTTCGTCAATGGAAGGATACAAAAATTCCTGTTTGACGTTGTAGTTAAGCTCTTTCCCCAAATAAATTTTGTTAGATTAAAATATCATGCTAATTGTAAAGTCTTATAGTAATCAAGATATGTTTGTTAAACAAAAATGCCCCTGAAATGGCCAATGCCAATGTTAAGTTTTCGGAGAGACAGACTGACATGAGTAAAAATATATATCCCTAATCTTTCGATACAGGGACATACAAAAAAAACTAGAACTGTCACAGAGCGGACAAATACCCCCCCACTAGCGCCTTGTCACTGAAAAAGTGCTGTAGGTCAACTGGTTCTTGACTTAGAGTACGAAAATGGATTTTAAACAAAGTCCGATTGTGACCTTGACCTTTGACCTTCATGACCCAAAAACAATAGGGCAACTCCTTGAGTCATGGGCAACAACTGTGTAAAGTTTCATGATCCTAGGTCAACCGGTTCTTGACTTAGAGCACGGAAACGGATTTTACACGAAGTCCGATTGTGACCTTGACCTTTGACCTTCGTGATCAAAAAACAATAGGGCACCTCCTTGAGTCATGGGCAACAACTGTGTAAAGTTTCATGATCCTAGGTCAACCGGTTCTTGATTTAGAGCACGGAAACGGATTTTAAACAAAGTCTGATTGTGACCTTGACCTTTGACCTTCGTGACCCAAAAACAATAGGGCACCTCCTTGGGTCATGGGCAACAACTATGTAAAGTTTCATGATCCTAGGTCAACCGGTTCTTGACTTAGAGCACGGAAACGGATTGTACACAAGTCCGATTGTGACCTTGACCTTTGACCTTCATGATCAAAAAACAATAGGGCACCTCCTTGGGTCATGGGCAACAACTGTGTAAAGTTTCATGATCCTAGGTCAACCGGTTCTTGAGTTAGAGCACGGAAACGAAAAAGTCTACGGACGGACGGACGGACGGATGGACGGACGGACAGATGGACGGACGGACGGACGGACGGATGGATGGACGGACGGACGGACGGACGGACAGACAGACAGACAGACATGGTGAAACCAATATACCCCAATCTACTTCGTAGGTGGGGGGTATAAATACTGATAAAAGACTATACTCTGTGAAAGCTACAGACAAGAGGGGAGAGATGGCTTTTGCAAAACGCAATACATGTATTTCATTTAATGTTCATCAAACCCTATGTTGTGGGTACTCATTGGAATTGTCATTTCAAGACAATTCAAATGATTACCCACAACATAGGTTTTAGAAATAGAATAACAAATTAAGAATGATTTAAACACCCCCTGTTATCAGTTCTGTTGTTCTGATCTGAAACTCACTATTTCATTTAGAATCAACAATTGAGCATGTAGAACTTGTTTGATCATTAGTATCCCTATAGTTAGTGATTGTCGGCTTTTTGAAATGCAATATTTCACTTAATGTTCATCAAACCCTATGTTGTTGGTACTCATTGAAATTACCTCGTCAAGACAATTCAAATGAGTACCCAAAACATAGGGTTAGGATTTGAAAATAACATTAAGAATGGTTTCACCACCTCTT
Organism: Fragum sueziense; assembly: GCA_963680895.1. Lineage (NCBI taxonomy): Eukaryota > Metazoa > Mollusca > Bivalvia > Cardiida > Cardiidae > Fragum > Fragum sueziense. The sequence continues at coordinate 38,584,182 of OY804607.1, read as the reverse complement.
ATCCATTCTGCTCTGAGACTCACCATTTCATTTAGAATCAACAATTGAGCATGTAGAACCTGTTTGAACGTTAGTTCTGCACACTGGTCCCTGACTCCCTTCGTTACCCTCCCGACTCTTATCTGTACCTCTGAGACTATACTCTGTAACCCACCATTTCCTTGGGAATCAACAATTGAGCATGTAAAATCTGTTTGATCGTTAATTACCCTATAATTAGTGACTGTCGGCTTTTCAAAATACAATATTTCACTTATAGTTCATTAAACCCTATGTTGTTGGTACTCATTGGAATTTTCTCGACAAGACAATTCCAATGAGTACCCACAACATAGGGTTTAATGAACTATAAGTGAAATATTGTATTTCGAAAAGATTACTATCACCCCTCTCCCCACAAGAGATACAATATTTCACTTATAGTTCATTAAACCCTATGTTGTGGGTACTCATTGGAATTGTCTTGTCGAGAAAATTTCAAATGAGTACCCACAACATAGAGTTTGGATTTGAAATAACAAACTAAGAATGATTTAATCACCCCCTGTTATCAGTTTTGTTGTTCTGTTTCGAAACTTACCATTTCATTTGGAATCAACAATTGAGCATGTAGGATCTGTTTGATCATAAGTTCTGCACACTGGTCCCTGACTTGCTCCGTTCTATTGTTCATAAAGTTGATAACTGTCCACGCTGATTTGAGCACATGTTTATCGTGCGGATCCAGGTCCAGCTGCTTCAGACACGTACACCAGTGCATCTGTATATGTGACGATGAGCATGTTCGATTTAATGGAATGCGTTGAAGAAGGCTAAAAGCCCTACTGGAATGATTTATTGGAAACTTGGTTCTTCGAAGATCCAGGACGTCTCTTAAAGTTTCGTAAATATCAAAGGGTGTTGTAAGTTTGTCAATGTTACTCTGTAGATTTCTGATCAGTTTCGAAAATTTATGTTGAAACCATTTCGGGAAACGTAATGACATCATAGGTAATCGTTCCTCCATTTTGCCCTGCACTGTTTTCCGGACTCGACTATATCTCGCCCCATGATCCCCCATTACGATCAACAATGTGTTATCTAGGAACTTATTTTTATCAAAATATTTGAGTAAGTTAGTCAGATCTTGATCCATATATTCACCTGGGTTGTTGTCCCAATGTGTTAATTCACTTCCGAAAATAAACGAAAATTTTGACACATTGCTGTATTTCTCATAAAAATCTTTCAAATAGTCTAATAAATATTCATGGTTTGGTTTAAAACTTGTACAATATCGAGGACTTGATCTCCGTACTTCTGAATCCCACAGAGCTTGCCAGAATGGCCGCATGTAATGGTCCGTTGGTTGAGTTTTAAACCCGTTCAATCGTAAATTAAACACTCCAATACTAGGTTCATCTTCCGCAAACATGGTAACATAGCCGGCTTTCTGAAAATCTTTCCAGATTAACGGATATACATCCACATCGTCTGATTCAAACTGATTCTTACGAACCTCTGGTAACTCTGTCTCAAATTTACCTGGAAATAAAAGCTTTTGTTTTTTAACCCTTTCCCAAACAACAAAATAATATGTTTATCCATTCCAAGATGGCAAAATTTAGGACATTTCCAATTCAAAAGATATTGCAGACGGAAATTGCAAGTTGATGAAACTTGAAAAATCTTTCTATTTTTGGATAAAAAACATTGTGGGAAAATGAAGAAATTGCTAACCTTTATATTGTGGGACTTCAATAAGTACTAAAATGAGTGTGCAATCTGTAGTGCATCATGGGAATCATGGAGAGAAAAGCAGAGAATGATGATTGTCAGCTTTTTCCTCTTCTTTTTTTCTCACTCAGTGATTACCTAAACCTCAATCCATTAGACATCAAACCATGTCTTTATAATAGAAATGAATTTTTAATCATTTTCCAAATAAGAACAGGTTTTGACATCCCTAGAAACAGCATTGGAGAACATAATCAGCATTTTCTCCTTTGCCTCAATTTTTTCCTTGCTGTTTTTCACACAAATCATACCTTCATCATTATCAATGCCGTCCGCAGTAGCTTTCATATTGAATTGCACTAAAATTCGGAAAGGATTAATAAAAATACTTTTCTAACCAACCTGTAAGCATTGGGATAAGAGCAGCAGTGGTAGCATCACCCACAATATTATAACCATCCAGTATGACAGACTTTAACTCGTCTTTTAAATATTTTAACCCTTTCTCAAACAGCAAAATTTTAGACTTAAATTGTCCAAATTCACTGGCTTGGGAAAACATTGAGACAAAAGAAGAAAATGCTGATGATCAGCATTTTCTCCTTTTGCCTCAATATTTTCTCAGCTACATATTACACAAATTCCTTCTTTCTCAACATCAATTTTGTTGTGTAGAGCAGGTTTTGAATTGGAACCATCAGTTGATTGGGAAAGGGTTAACCAACCTGTGAGCATTGGGATAAGAGCAGCAGTTGTAGCGTCACCCACAATATTATAACCATCCAGGATGACAGACTTCAACTCATCTTTTAAATACTTGTAGGTTATCGGCAACTTTCGTTGGAACGACAAGTGTGACATAGAATCAAGGCCAATCATCATGACATCCATGTAGCGCTGCGGTTTCCGATACTTCATCCTCTCATCAATTCTTTGAAAAACTGGAGATTTTGGGTAAACTTGAACCAAGAATTGCTCAAAGTCCGCAGTTTCCATCCCATAATCCATGAAGGGGTCGTAAAAATAGTCTCTCCGGTAATCTTCGTAATTCATTGTGTCGCCATTATTGTCTGCATTTTCCTGATTGTCAGGAATTTCCTTTTCATGTGCATTTCCCACATCTTCCAGGAGTTTACGAGTAATTGAACCTTTCAGTTTCTTTTTATCTGTTTTATGTTTTTTATACTTATTCACATCATCTTTTACACGAGTTGTATCATTGTTTGTCCTTTTTGAAAGTCTATCATTAGTTTCATTTTTGTGTTTTTTATCATGTATATTCTTTTCATGGTCTTTAATTCTTGTCCTATTTGTTTTATTTGACTGTTTGTGTACTTTGTCCTTTTCAGAGTCAACTTCAATATTGTTTCTTTTTATTTCCACCACTGCTTCATTATGGATTATTTTATCTTCTGTTTCAGAAGCCTTCACTTTTTTGTCAGATTTATGAGTATTGTTTCCTTTGTTATCAGTTTTGTTATTTTCAGCCTTCACTGATGATTGTATATTGTTACCATGTTGTGTAGCATTTCCTGTTGTTTCTGTATCATTATCATGTTTGAAGAAACATTTCACATGAACAAAATCTTGTTTGAAAATTAAATCAAATGGTCCAGCTTCCTTTACAAGGGGTTCTGTATAAGTATGGAAATCATCATTGAGTCTGTTAATCCCGTAAAATAGACATTTCTCCAGTACTTGTCCATTCAGATTGGTGGAGTTCAGTCTGAATGCTGGAAAATCAGCATAAAACAGCTGGGTACCTGTACAGTTTAGAGCTTCAGGATGGAAAAATGCATATTGAACACTATCGTGTTCCAGTCTAAAACTACGGCGTTTACAAACTTGTATGTCAGATCTTCCAGATGAGAATGTATTAAATGTTGCGTTCTTGGAAATCAAACTTCGCTGGATATTTTTGAGATTCAAGTGCTTTGCAATATCAACTATTGGGCCATTCTTACGAGTCCAAAATTTACAAGATTTACAAGTCACTCCAAAACATGGAAACTGGCAGTCAATGAAGGTCCAATCTTTATCCAAACTTCTGGAAAACTCAAAGTTCAGCCAAACCACCAATATGATAATGATCAACAATATAGTTGTTATGGTTTCAAGATTTTTCTTTCTGAAAGTCCTCCTCATGGCTTAGATTGCTAAGTATGTCTTGTGTACTACTGTCACTGATCTACCGTGCATTAATGCTGATTAATTAGTGTTCCTGCAATGATATAATTGATAAATACATATGAGCAGGAAATAAGGGCCCTTGTAGCAATTTAACACTTTCCCAAACGACAAAATTTTCGGATGGCTTAATTTGAAAGCTGCATAGAATTTGTGTAAAATATAGCACAAAAACATTGCTGCATGGATTGGTTATCACCAGTTTCTTCTTTTGCCTCCATGATTTCACATGCATTTTCCATTAGGGATCCGGATGTCAAATTGACTAGGTCTCCTAAATAAAATCACCATGTTACCAGATCATATCATGTCTTGCTGCAGTCTGATCTGGATCAGTGCTGATCTTTGACAGATGCTTCAGGTCATGAGAGGCTATCAATGGCATAGCAGTGTTCTCCCCAGCCCAATAAGCTGTATCGGCCCCACTACAGCTTCATGGAAATCAGTGTAATGCCACTACAGCTTCAAAAGTACCTCTACAGCTTAATTTCTTCAAAAAGATTACCAAATAGGGGGATTTGTAGACTTTTCATGTCACAAAGTGACGAATAATGTATTCTAACAGGGGTCTCGTTTGCCAAAATTTGGGGCCGTTATTGGGCCCCATTCCCAATGGCAAAAAGTATCTTTTTTTCCCAATTCTCTGGTGAAAATTCCCAATGAGGACCCAGAATGCCCCATGTCAAGACCTTATCTTCATTTACAATCATTTTGAAGACAAGTTTTAGAGTAGATTCTTAAACAAGAGTATGTACAAATGCATTTTACATCACTACAGTCTAATTTTCAGCATGAAATGAGTGACAGTACGAATACAAACTTGTTTTAGTTTTTCCCAATTTAGGTAAACACATCGCTATTTTTCCCAATTTCACTGGCCCCTGGCCCCAAACAAAAATTGGTAGCAAGACCCTTGTCTAATACAATTAAATGTAATAATTATGTATAAAACATTATGGGAAAAGAAGAAATTGCTCAAATTGAGCAATTTCTTCTTTTCCCATTATGTTTTTATTCACAATTATTTGCTTGAACAAAATGCATTTCAAGGTTTACAAATACTTGTTATTTGCCACTACGGCTTCAAATTTTTCTCTGGAGAACCCTGCATAGCATACCGTAAATAAAGTGTATGCAAAATGCATACCTAATGTATCAGGGAGGGTTTGATGGCAGGCTCCATACTGTTTGTGTTAGGTCTTGCGGGCATCTACCGGAAACTTCTTGAAAATTAATGTAGATGCTTATGAAATACATACCAAATGCCCACCTGGAGTCGCGAATGACCATGGTCATTCATGGCTACTGGTGGGTATTTGGTATGTATGTGAATGGCGATTCAGATGTTTATTTCAAAGCAAAAGAACAAGAGCCGTCATAGACGGATTATGCTCCCTGAATACGTGTTTGTCACAAAATAAAAACTATCATACATTAACCCTTTCCCAAACGACAATTTTTTCGGGTGGTCCTATTTAAGAGCTGCTGCAGATGACAATATTGATGTTGTTAAAGATTGGATTTGTGTAGAACATAGCTCAGAAAATATTGAGGCAAAAGGAGAAACTGCTGGTTGTCAGCAGTTTCTTCTTTTGTCTCAATATTTTTCAAAACCATTTCTATAAGGGACGTTAAAATCAGGTCTTGTTTGGGAAAGGGTTAAGCCCCCTTTTCCAATGACACATTATTTATATATGGTGTAGAACATATCAGTTATCACATCAGTACAAAATTTCATTAAGTTCTGCCCATTAGATGTACAGAAATTGGAGAAAAACTAATTTTTACACTAAGACCCCTTTTCCATGACGCAGCCTGAAATAAAAAAAAATGGAGAAAAAGGTCCCTAGGGAATATCCCTGGGAGTTCACATGTGAAGTTTCATTGAATTTGGTGCAAGGGTTGCTGAGATCTGGCTGTGGACGGACGGACACACGGACGGACAGCGTGGCGACTATAATTATGCTCTCCCGAAATTTTTTCGGGGAGCATAAAAAATGCCATTCGTATGCAATTACGTTTTAGCGTACAGGTTGCTACACCAAGAGCTCCAAATAAGAGGGGCTGATGAATTTTCAAACTGCTATAATTCTGCTATTGTTCATCAAACCCTATGTTGTGGGTACTCATTTGTATCGTCTCATCGAGACAATTCAAATGAGTACCCACAACATAGGGTTTGGATTTGAAATATAAAAGTTAGAAAGTCTTCACTCCCTCTTATCTGGAGCCCTGTACACCTATGGCTAGTAGGGACCAACATGGATCTTTGATCAGACTACATGCGAATGCAAAGACTAATCTGGACATATTGGCTCAAATCATGAATGCCATGTACCTTTTTACCAGATCCACACTCATATTAAATTGTTAATCCTTTCACTTTAAAGAAAAGAGTTACATTTATATCAACCTAATTTAAAGCTGCTGCAGAATTATTTATACACTGCCCTCCAAAAGTTCCTTCACACTCAAGTTTAATTTTACTGAAATCAATGTAATACCTCACTTGTAAAGAAGCAAATCCTCGTGTCACAAAATAATTTTGCAAAAACGGGTTTTCCCTGTCTATGGAGAATACTTCTGAGGTCTAGTTGTCAATGATACCCAGACTACTAAAAGATGAAATTGCAGAATAGGTCACATTTTCCGAACTTTGAAAATATGTGAAAAACACCCACTGAACGCAGTGTCATGGGAAAGTCCCATCACCAAGCAATTTTGTTTCAATTTTTGCAGATATCTGTTCAAAAATGCAGTGGCGGATCCAGGGGGGTTCGGGGGGTTCAAACGAACCCCCCTAAGTAGCCTGATTATTTCATTTTCATGCAGAAATTCAGTCAAAATTGGGTAATACTTATAAAACGAACCCCCCCCCCCCCTTTTTGTAAAAACGAACCCCCCTCACAGAAATCCTGGATCCGCCGCTGAAATGTATTATCTAAAATGTATCAACAAAAATACAAAATAAATTTCATTTTAGTAAAGTCTATGACTGGTATGCAAAGGGAGCATTTTTGACGAATTTTCAATTTTCAGATTCTGAAGCCTCTATCAAGTTGCGGACATCCATCACAATAATTTTCAATGGATAACATAATTATGAAATTTTCTTTACAAGGACAAAGCAAAGTTTTGAAAAAAATACTACATTTCAACTTAGACAACTATTTCTGAAGAAGATAGGTATTTACATGGATTATAGAACAAGAAAATATCAGTGTGAAGGAACTTTTGGAGGGCAGTGTAGATCTAGATTAAGATTCAAATGACATTTAACAGATAATAATATTGAGGCAAAGGGAGAACATGCTGGAAATCAGCATTTTCTTCCTTAACTTGAAAGTTTTGACTGGCCTTTTTTCTTCACAGACAATCAAACAAAATATTATTAATTTTTGTTTCAAATACAGGCTTCCCGAAACTCAACACCCTTCTGTCAGACATTAGGTCTGACTGGACAGTATTTTCTGTCAGACCTCAGGTCATTCAGTCAGACCAAAAAAAATTCCTGATTTTTTTCCTATTTGATAATAACAGGGCTCTACAGAATCTCTGAATTTGGAACAGTCTATTTTTTCCCAGAAAGAAAAATAATTATATTTTTTTACTTGATTTAATTTTTTATGTCTTTAATTTTTCTATTTTGGAAGACGCATTTGGGAGAGAATTAAAGTCTTAAACCTTATCATATCATCATTATAGATAATATTTGAAATTAGACTGTTCCAACATTTGAAATTGTGGGATTTGGGTTCTAAATCCTACTTTCAGTTTCACAATTTCCCATTTGTAGCTTGGAAAGCTATATGGATAAATTATTGTTTATAAAAAAACATCCATTTTCATGTTAGCTTAGCTATCAAAAAATCATATCATATTTTTTTCCAGAAAGAAATCTGTAAATTTTGGACCGGTAAAACAAATCAACTCTAAATATATTATGAGAACAAAAAGACAGAATGGTTGTGAATATTAGTAAAGGGTTAAAAAGGTTAGAGTAATCCAAAAGCGCTGAACCGTTACGTAACCCTGATGAGACTGAGAAAATCAATAATGCCAGTTTGTAAAACAGCTTTATCTACCTCGTAAATATACATAACGTTACAGGGTTTTAACACTGACATTGCAAAGTCTAATTGTTATGCTGAAAGATTACACAGGTCGCGTGTTTTAAGATGTCTGCCTGGAAGGTTTTAATTGATACTTATAAACAATGTAGCAGTTGCTGACTATCGGATTATTGTTAAATGCAAGATAAGTTTTACTCTTCTCTTCATAATTACGCTTAAATGATATTAGTGATGGGAAAACCCGATCTGCATTTAAAACCATCCGAAACTTATCATATTTAGAGGAGTTTTCTGGGCCTATGAATTACGATTTTCAATCGGACATTATACTCTGTATTTTATGCCGGACATTTAGGGCCGACGAGGTGAAAAATTCAATCAGACCTTGCCAATATTTGCCGGTCAGGTCCGTAGGTCCGACGGAGTTTCGGGAAGTCTGCAAATATTTTCTGTACCATTAATGAAATGAAAATGTATTTTCCCCAATTATAGAAAACAATGCATTTTTCCCAATTTGATCCGTTTCCGACCCATTTCCTGAACTATGAGAAAAAAATCGAGTTCTAACAAACATCTTGAAATACACTGTCAAAAAGTTCTGAATTCTAAAAATCAAAGAAATTGAAAGCCAATAAAATTGCAACTGACAAAAGTCTTGGGTAAATCTTTCTTACTTGAACTATTATATCATATTTTTTAAAACCAAATAAGTGAAATAATTTTGTCTTCTTGATGTTACAAAGGCATCTATATATGTGAAATATAAGAGCTTATACATCATGAAGTTGAACAAGTAGGTACGAGGTGTCACGGGTACGAATAAATTTCACGAGAAATAAGCTACAACCGTGTAAATGCATTCCGACGACATATAAATGTAAACTTATATTTTACTTCTAACAATTGAAATCAGAAAGAAATACTGAAGTGTGTCGCAAATTACCACTTTTTACTTGGACAGCGAAGACTTGTTGCTTCGTGGTGGTAGCATTCTTTGTCAACTATTTCAGTCCATCATCGGCATCAAAATTATGAATATTCATATCAGTGATGGAGGACGAAGTGTCTGTTTTCCACTCTTTCTTTATTATGTGACAATAGTTACCAAATTTCTTGATTTTGGGGGAGTAAAGATCACTCTCTTGGAGAAATTACAGTAAATTAGAATGTTAATTTCATAAATTGAAAATTGTTATAGGCGCGGCTTAAGAAAGTAGGCGGAGCTTATTGACGATTGTTGAAGGTGTTTATTGTTTGCCCAGCTGTCACAATACCACGCACGCGTGTACTAATTGAAGGTTATTGATTGAATTAATTGGTAAGACGATTCCATTTTATGTATGACATTGTACTTGTTTGTATCCTTTTTCGTTTTATAATAGAAATAGAGCAGATCAGTCACGAATTTAACTCAATCACAAACAGATGTGATTGGGGCCCTGGGGGTAGAATAAGGAATGATTTTATATAGATCTAAATCCATTTAGCCGTGACTTAATTTCGGACAAACAGTAGTATTTTGGCAGTGTTGTTTTAAAATAACGTAACTACGATTTGATTTAAGCCGTAGTTACGAGGGTTAATCTGTGAACACCGACAAATTATCAATATTATTACACAACATTATAACACTCCACCGAAAATCCATATTTAGCGAAAGAAGAACTGCAGCGGGTTTTATTTGACCAATAAAGACTCTATGTAATTATGCTTTGTGTATGCGCCAAAACGTCACGTAGCGTCAAGGTAACGTCATGTTGTGAAATCGAAGTGTGCATACAATTGGTCATACTAACCTACAGCCTAGTAGGTGAGGCAGACTCAGTTGCAGCACAGCATTCAAGTTCCATCAACCGCCTCTCGAACAGGTTACTTCAATGTCATCACACATCAATACCAGGGGTCTCGTTTGCCAAAATTTGGGGCCGTTATTGGGCCCCATTCCCAATGGCAAAAAGTATCTTTTTTTCCCAATTCTCTGGTGAAAATTCCCAATGAGGACCAGGAATGCCCCGTGTTAAGACCTCATCTTCATTTACAAATATTTTGAAGACAGTTTTAGAGTAGATTCTTAAACAAGAGTATGTACAAATGCATTTTACATCACTACAGTCTAATTTGCAGCTGAAACTGAGTGACAGTATGAATACAAACTTGTAAATAGTTTTTCCCAATTTAGGTAAAACATCGCTATTTTTCCCAATTTCACTGGCCCCTGGCCCCAAACAAAAATTGGTAGCAAGACCCCTGAATACTAACTGGGGTTCTTCTATTATAGCTCAGCTATTTATAGCAGTCTACCAATGATCAGTCATGCATGAACTGAGTACTATGCTATAGTGCAGTACTCACTGATGGTGAACTCGGCCAAAGCATTGGACGTTTTTTCGCGATTATAGTATTCAGTCGGTGTTGTTATGAAATATCGTAACTACGGCTTCGATTAAGCCGTAGTTGCGAGATTTTATAACAACACAGACGATTTGTCAATACATATCGCTACACCCGGTCTATTTTTAGAACAAATTTATTGTTATTAGAAAAACTATCAGATCTTTGAACTCACATTTAAACGTAAAATAACTGTACCTTGTATTCGGGAAAAACGTCCTTCGCTTTGGCCGAGTTCACCACCAGTGGTACTGATAAACTTAGTACTTATAGGCATGACTTCACAGGTAGACTAACCTAACTCCACAACATTCCTCCCTGTTTTGTGAAGTTCACACCCAGTTGTTTCAACCTGTATCTAAAATATTCAATAACGAAATGTGCAACCAGTACACAATGTACAACAACTATCACAGAAAAATGACTAAAATACTTTAACAAAGCTTAAACACCAAACAATTAAAACAAATATCACAGATGTCGAATAAATATCACAGAACATTGATCAATTGCTATCACAGACATAACTAGAGATAATCACAGAAATTCAACTATTATCACAGACATGTCAATCCATTGCTTCATGGACCCCTCTAAAACAGAGGAACCCAATACTTTATAAATCCTTATTTATACTACTTGCAAAATAGTTACAAACAACATGTATTCACATCCTCCTATTAATTACCAAATCACCAACGAAGAATGGCCTAATTCCGTGCAAACCCTGCACAGGAAGAAACACTTTAACCTCCTTTTCATTGCCACCAACGAAGGCTGGTATATCTACGTGCCAACATTACACAGGAGGAACATGTATTAGAAAAGTCAAACTAACAATAACAATCAAGATACAAGTACAAGTACAAGATGACTCAATGGCAAAGACTGGTTTACCATTATACCACCGACTACTCATTCCCTTCCCAAAATTTTTAATGCATGGGGTGTGAAATGTACTTGATACTAAATATTAACACTATTTTGCAAGCTTGCAATATCTCAAAAATCTGGAAGCCAATGGAAAGCCCACTTTAACAATATAAAACAACATCAACAACTCTATAATTATCATTGCGGACGACCCTTGCCGCAAGTTTAAAGAATAATGATATCAAAACTTGATTGACTGATCCAAAGATTAAGATTGTAATAGGCAAAAAGAGCTTTGGCGATCACTCAAATATAATCTAATAATTTGTCTATGAACTTAAATAGAATTTTGCCTTCTATGAATAAAAAAAAAACTTGCGACAAAAACAAGCGTCTGATGGCAAAAATACTTAAAGTGACATTTCAGAATTTTTTGTCATAAATTTTACTTTTATTTCAATCTGAAAGAACATATTTCCTTATGAAAATTCTGAAAATTTCATGCCAAAGTATTGCGCCGTTTACGAGAAATTTATATTTTTGTGTTAAAATTGAACAAATTGTTGTGGACAACAGTTCGGATTTATATGCAATTTATCGATTATGTCTCAACTTTAAATGCGTGTATCTCACTTATTGGCAACAACTTCAAAAAACTAATAGTATTTATACTCATTAGAATAACCAATCTTGGCATAAAGACATACTTTAAAAAATTGAAATTGGAATGAAATGTCCCTTTAAATAGATCTGAAATACTAATCCTCCATCTCAACCAGTTATAATGGTGCAATTGATTGAAGTAGGATCTTTTGAAGTATAAGGACAAGATACTTTAATAGGACCATCTGATTTGCTGTCCGGAGTTGAATAGAAAACATAACGGTCGGTTTTGGGGGACATGGATAATTTCGTTGCAGTTCGTGCCTTGCGTTGGTGACAGACTGCGGACACGGATAGATTAACGAATCAAAGTCTGTCTGCACTGATTGCACCAACACACAATCATTTTTATCATTCAAAAAATCTTTTGCTTATCTGTCTGCACATCCTCCATAAAAGCTAACCGACCATTATGCTCTTAAATGAGTAATTCCTACCCAAACACCCAGCCACAATTACAGATGCTACCTAATAGCCACATATCTCACCCTTTAAATGCCAAAGGTAAGGATAAAAAAAGAGTTGGTCCTTAAAATCACTTCACATCAATTCCACATCATCTGGAAAAGGACAAATTAATTGGGAGTTGATTGAACACAATTAATTCATGATAAATCATGCAGGCCAATCAGTGACTGTGCTATCAAAACACTCACCAGGTAGACATAATTGAACTAAATTTTGACCATGTATAGTGAGTGTTTTTACAAGACTCAAATATTTCTGCATGTACATGTAATGTGTTTAACCAATTTGGAATTTACCCTTTGCTTTTACGGATAGGAAACAAATTTAACACTTGCATGGACCAGTATTTCAGAGTGAAACTATGCCCAGCTATTTGCCATGATTAACTTTGGGCATAGTAAATGACTTAACTGGAAACTTAGACCTAACAAAGCTGGATACATGTTCATCGTTCTGTTTTCCAGTAAGGGTTTATTGGGGTTTTACGCCGTTTTCAACTACCAGGGTCATATCGCGGCGGCTGGAGCACCTACCCATGGATTCCTGTTGTTTCTCAAACCAGTACTACCACAACACCCTTACCGAGCCTCCAGCTGCTCGCCCACTTAGGTTAACGATTTCAAACCCATTGGTGGGTGACAATTTTGTCAGAAAGGGTATTAGCCGCGGCCGGGTATCGAACCCGGGACCTCTCGAATGAGGGTCAGATGCGCTACCAACTGCGCTAAGGCCGCGGCCGTTTTCCAGTAAGGCCTCTTGCAATAAGATTAATGACAAATGCAAATGTTACCAACATATTACAAATCCCAAAGCCCCACTGTTGAAGATAAACATTTTATTCCTTTTAAAACAAAGCTTTAGAAAGTCAAGCCATTTCCAAGAATTATCCAATTCTTTTGGGGAAGGAGGCAAAGCAGTTTCAGCTTGATTAATAAATTTCATTCCTTTTATCATTCTGTTTCAGTTTTACATGCATATCCAGTCTGCTAGTAAGGTGCTGTCTTAATGCGCTTCCTTTGTCCTAATAATATTCAGTCCATGTATGCACTCCTGAACCCTATATAGCATGTGAAAAGGATGCTCTTTCCACAATATTTGCTATAGATAGGACCCACAAACTTCAAACTGCACACATTTCCTCTCCATCTCTATTTCCCTTCCGCCTTTTCTTTAAAAAAAAAACCAAAAGGGATTAAAAAGAAAAATTTCTAAGCCTACTCCTACTTCAAGTTAATCTAATAAAGTGTTGAGACTCCTGTAAACAGTCCAAGGGCCCAGAACTAATTATTTTGTCCTGTTAACCCCGTTTCTGACAGCAAAGAAGCCCAATTCACTTTAAATTCACTTTAAGTTCCTATGCACAAGCAACACCTAATTCCAAGAATCCACATTCTAAAACCCATTTCGTGTTGTAAGATGAAGGTCAAACAAGACCATAAGGTAATTTTATCTATCTACAACACCAACCACTGGGATTTAAACCCAATAAAAAAAATTGAAGGGGAAGGACGCAAAACGGACACCCATTTACATCATCCGCGGTGATTTTCGGGCAAATGCACATGCACATGCACCCTGGGCAGAAATCCCCTTCTACCATGCCGCGACTAAAGTGAGCACCTTTTGGCGGGAAGTTAGTTAAAGCAAAGCATGCATTTTTTACCCTTATAAACCTGAGTCAAATATTCTACACTTAACTCCATTCTGCATAAACATACAAAATACCAGTCAAAATGTATAACATTGTAGAGACAAGAATATTGAGAGAAAAAGAAAACAAAACTAAATAAACTAAGACTAATTCCCCACAAGGATACCCACTACCTGCACAGCCTGCCACGGAAATTAAAAACTATCTCCGTTTGAGACAGCCACACAAGGCAACCCAAAATCTACCAAGAATGGCAAGATTTTGCATCACCTGTGCCGGAGCCGGAGCAGAACACCAATGCCATGTGGTTCATTCCCGGGAGGACAGCACAATACACAGGTTCTCGTTTTGCTCGCGGTGCCAATTGTTGTGAAATCGAAATGTGCATACAATTGGTCATACTTACCTACAGCCTAGGTGAGGCAGACTCAGTTGCAGTTCAGCATTCAAGTTCCATCAACTGCCTGTCGAACAGGTTACTTCAGTGTCATCACACATCAGAACATCAATACTAACTGGGGTTCTTCTATTGTAGCTCAGCTATTTATAGCAGTCTACCCATGATCAGTCATGCATGAACTGAGTACTATGCTATAGTACAGTACTGACAAGTAAAAATTTGCTGTAATGTACAGCAAAGAGAATAGTGTCGCGCTTAAAAATGATTCGGCAATATTTGATTTTTCTCTGTTTTTTTTTCAACATTTACATTTTGCTGAATGTATATTTTTCCAACCAAATCTTAATTCTGATCGAAATTCCATCAATGACTCTAAAAGTGGCATATCCCCAAGCGAAACACATACTTAATTACACTTTAATCCAATGAGCGGTTTATAGCAACCAGAGTACTACATGATTTTTTTTTAGAAAATTTGAATGGCTTCATACAAGAAAGATTCTCGTATAGCCTATTTTAGTTGAAATTTTGAAGAATAAAATGTTTGGGAGAAGAGGTTTACACACGGACGCACGCCCGTAACGGGACCATGCAATCAATCCCGCCAGAGGGGTTGAAATAGTAGGGTTCAAAAGAAAAAGGAATATAGATCTACTTGTTACTTGTTTAATCATTAGCCTTTTGAAATATTGTGTTTTAATTCAAATCCCAAAATCGGGACATTTTAACCACTCTAGCTCAGAGGTTCCTATAATTATTTAGTAGAGAATAGTCGGTGTGTCTAAGATCAGACTGCATGTTAGTGCAGGCTGATCTTAGTCTTTGCAGTCTGAAAAGGCTTAGTGACCAGGAGGAAAAGGTTACGTTTATTATTAAAGACATATGGTTGAACGGACGCACAGCGGACACAACGCCAGTAAAATATGTAGCCCAAAATAGATTGGTATTATTTCGGGTGTACGTAGTACTGTATATCAGGGATCCGACTGACTGTACTGAAATAACATAACCATATATAACACAATTTTAGACATATTTTAACCCTTTTCCCCAAAACACGAAATGATTACACTGTTCTGATTTCAAAGCTGCTAATAACCTGCTTAAAAACTTTCCACTAGGAACATCAAAAACAGATCTTGTTTGGGAAAGGGTTAATAATGTTAGTGTGTGAAAAAGTCTAACTGTCTACTATTTTTTGGAAAAAAAAGTACGAGAAAAACCATGTTTTGTTAGGGGAATGGTTAATTATTTTAGTGTTAGAATCCCCTAAAAAGTCTACTATTTTGTAAAAAATATGTGAAAATATAAATGTTCTACTAGCAATACACAGACTTGTTCAGTTAAAACGATACTTGAAATTATGTAAGTTGGTCAGCCGAAACTGTATGTTCAATACTAAAGTACTTGTGGTACTTTGATCATTGAAGTATACATCACGATTAGCGATTCTTATCGTATGCATTCTGGTTGTTTAACAGATAGGAATTAGTCATTCCCCTGGTATGCATTACTCTGGTCTTCAAATGGATAGCATTTATGCATTCCCCTATGGCAAAACCGGAAGTAGGACTTTCCATTGCTTTGCAAAAATAAAACAATTAAAATTTTGTTTCCTTGAATTTTTTGTGTGTTCTGGGATTGGATAAACATCAACGTATACTTTGTAGTACTGCTTGAAAAATATATCTAGTAAACAGTATATAAGTAGGACATATCCACGATATTCAAGTACAAACAATTATCCCTCATGACGTAATTTCTAAATTAGAAGAAATGTACCACAAGATGTGTCACGCAGAGCGCGACACAATAAACTTAGTATAGGCATGACTTCACAGGTAGGCTTACCTAACTCCACAACAGTCAAATGACGTCATCAATGACATCGCTTAACCGGCAATGCGTTTCCTACGCCGAAAACTAGATCATGACAGAATTTCCACAAAATAACATTTAAAATGTGCATTTTGTTATTTGGAGTGTTATAATGGAGATAATAACAGGTTTAGAGGTCTTTATTTGCCAAAAAAAACCTCTGTGCTCTGAACGACATGTTAAGGCAAATACCTCGGCGCGGAGCGCCTCAGTTTTTACCTACACATGTAGTCCGTTGCACACCGGGTTTTATTTGGCAAATAAAGACCTCTAAACCTGTTATTATTTCATAAGTAAACCCAGTCTATTTTACGTTGTCCGCGGACAACCCTTGTTGTGACATGTACCTGTACAGGCGAGCTATGTTGTCCGCAGTCTTGTTGTGACTTGTTCCTGTGTAGGCAAGCTACATTTTCTGCGGACAACCCTTGTGACATGTTCCTGTATAGGCAAGTTATGTTGTCCGCAGATGACTCTTGTTGTGACATGTTGCTGTATAGGCGAGCTTTGTTGTCCTTGGACAACTCTTGTTGTGACCTATTTCTATATAGGCAAGCTACATTGTCCGCGGACAACCCTTGTTGTGACATGTTCCTGTATAGGCAATCTACATTGTCTGTGGGCAGCCCTTGTTGTGACATGTTCCTGTATAGGCAAGCTACATTGTCCACAGACAACCCTTGTTGTGACATGTTCCTGTATAGGCGAGCTATGTTGTCTTTGGACAAACCTTGTTGTGACATGTTCCTGTGTAGGCGAGCTACATTGTCTGCAGACAACCCTTGTTGTGACATGTTCCTGTATAGGCAAGCTACATTGTCCACAGACAACCCTTGTTGTGACATGTTCCTGTATAGGCGAGCTATGTTGTCTTTGGACAAACCTTGTTGTGACATGTTCCTGTGTAGGCGAGCTACATTGTCTGCAGACAACCCTTGTTGTGACATGTTCCTGTATAGGCAAGCTACATTGTCCACAGACAACCCTTGTTGTGACATGTTTCTGTATAGGCAAGCTACATTGTCCGTGGACAACCCTTGTTGTGACATGTTTCTGTGTAGGTAAGCTACATTGTCCACAGACAACCCTTGTTGTGACATGTTTCTGTATAGGCAAGCTACATTGTCCGTGGACAACCTTTGTTGTGACATGTTCCTGTGTAGGCGAACTACATTGTCCGCAGACAACCCTTGTTGTGACATGTTCCTGTGTAGGCGAGCTACATTGTCCACAGACAACCCTTGTTGTGACATGTTCCTGTATAGGCAAGCTACATTGTCCGCAGACAACCCTTGTTGTGACATGTTCCTGTGTAGGCGAGCTACATTGTCCGTGGACAACCCTTGTTGTGACATGTTTCTGTGTAGGCAAGCTACATTGTCCGCAGACAACCCTTGTTGTGACATGTTCCTGTGTAGGCGAGCTATATTGTCTGCAGACAACCCTTGTTGTGACATGTTCCTGTATAGGCAAGCTACATTGTCCGCAGACAACCCTTGTTGTGACATGTTTCTGTGTAGATGAGCTACATTGTCCACAGACAACCCTTGTTGTGACATGTTCCTGTATAGGTGAGCTACATTGTCCATGGACAACCCTTGTTGTGACATGTTCCGGTATAGATGAGCTACATTGTCCGCAGACAACCCTTGTTGTGACATGTTCATGTATAGGTGAGCTACATTGTCTGCGGACAACCCTTGTTGTGACATGTTCCTGTATAGGTGAGCTACATTGTCCACAGACAACCTTTGTTGTGACATGTTTCTGTGTAGGCGAACTACATTGTCCACAGACAACCCATGTTGTGACATGTTTCTGTGTAGGCGAACTACATTGTCCACAGACAACCCATGTTGTGACATGTTCATGTATAGGTGAGCTACATGGTCCGCAGACAACCCTTGTTGTGACATGTTCCTGTGTAGGCGAGCTACATTGTCCACAGACAACCCTTGTTGTGACATGTTCCTGTTTAGGTGAGCTATGCTGTTCGCGGACAACCCTTGTTGTGACATGTTCCTGTATAGGTGAGCTACATTGTCCATGGACAACCCTTGTTGTGACATGTTCCTGTATAGGCGAACTACATTGTCCGCAGACAACCCTTGTTGTGACTTGTTTCTGTTTAGGTGAGCTACATTGTCCACAGACAACCCTTGTTGTGACATGTTCCTGTATAGGTGAGCTACATTGTCCATGGACAACCCTTGTTGTGACATGTTCCTGTATAGGCGAACTACATTGTCCACAGACAACCCTTGTTGTGACATGTATCTGTGTAGGCAAGCTACATTGTCCGCTGACAACCCTTGTTGTGACATGTTCCTGTATAGGCGAACTACATTGTCTGCAGACAACCCTTGTTGTGACATGTTCCTGTTTAGGTGAGCTACATTGTCCACAGACAACCCTTGTTGTGACATGTTCCTGTATAGGTGAGCTACATTGTCCATGGACAACCCTTGTTGTGACATGTTCCTGTATAGGCGAACTACATTGTCCGCAGACAACCCTTGTTGTGACTTGTTTCTGTATAGGCAAGCTACATGATCCGCAGACAACCCTTGTTGTGACATGTTTCTGTATAGGCAAGCTACATTGTCCGCAGACAACCCTTGTTGTGACATGTTCCTGTATAGGCGAACTACATTGTCCGCTGACAAACCTTGTTGTGACATGTTCCTGTGTAGGTGTGCTACATTGTCCATGGACAACCCTTGTTGAGACATGTTCCTGTATAGGCGAACTACATTGTCCATGAACAACCCTTGTTGTGACATGTTCCTGTATAGGCAAGCTACATTGTCCGCAGACAACCCATGTTGTGACATGTTTCTGTGTAGGCAAGCTACATTGTCCACAGACAACCCATGTTGTGACATGTTCCTGTGTAGGCGAGCTACATTGTCCGCAGACAGCTCTTGTTGTGACATGTTCCTGTGTAGGCAAGCTACATTGTCCACAGACTAACCTTGTTGTGACATGTTTCTGTATCTATAGGCAAGCTACACTGTCCGCAGACAACCCTTGTTGTGACATGTTCCTGTGTAGGCGAGCTACATTGTCTGTGGACAGCCCTTGTTGTGACATGTTCCTGTGTAGGCTAGCTACATTGTCCGTAGACAACCCTTGTTGTGACATCTTCCTGTATACGCAAGCTACATTGTCCGCAGACAACCCATGTTGTGACATGTTCCTGTATTGGCAAGCTGTATTGTCCGTAGACAACCCTTGTTATGACATGTTCCTATATAGGTGAGCTACATTGTCTGCGGACAACCCTTGTTATGACATGTACCTGTATAGGCGAGCTACGAGGGTTGTTTGATAAATTCGCGGAATTTGTTTCTCATTTTTTTATTTCGTATTCAAATATAATGAAATTACATACAAGTATAGAAAATCATGTCATGCATTTGTGAGTAAAACGGCTATAATATTTGCCCACTCTAGTGCACTATTTTCTGTCTCCATAGCAACCGATATACGCGACGTTACCATGCAAACAGTGTTTTCAAAATCATCTTGTAAGCAATTCGTCGATGAAAACTGACGTCATCTGATGACCTGATGGCGCGTCGTCGAGATGTTTTGTGTTTGGTTAGAGTTATCGCACACAGATACATTAAGAGAAATGGGCAAGTCGAAAAATATGTAGATATGTGGAAAAGCATTTGCATTGACGTGGCATGGATGGTTAAAGACAGACAAACATCAGTACATGGCGATGACTGTCCAAAGAGACCAAACCATTCAGTCAGTCAGGATACGTAAGTGCCTGAGAAGGGCAGCTTGTCAGGGCAGATAGGTGCTTGACTGTACGGAATATTGCAGTGAAGTTGTCTTTTTAAAATTAATTACGGTATGTCGTTTACAGTAATTTTACAAGAGATGAATAATTACGAGTATGTTAAAGGTTTCCAGTAGTTTGGCTTCTCGTCTTCTACGAGACAACGACCAGAAGAATCATGTTCAGTCTTATTACTATTTTTGTGATTTTCTGATGCGGTATGAGTCTGGTTGCGACATATCATTGGAGGAAATTGTAACGACTGGCGAAATGCGGGTTCGTTACCATGATCCCGAAACAAAGAAAGAAATGTATGTGTGTAAAACTCTAGGCACGCCCCCTACCTGGACAGTTCGGATCTAATATCAAAGTTATTTTGCCAGCATGTCGAAACTTTTGACGAACTAAAGAAAATCGCTAGTTTATCATGTCATTCATCAGTGACTGGGTTAAGCAAACATCTAATTGTTCAACTACATAAACAGGAACTTTAAAGCTGTCGTTGGAGACTATTTGAAATACTCAACGGGTCGCTTAATTATGATCTTTACAGACCTGAGGTCAATTACGGCGGCGTGACGTTACATGACGCTCTGGCTGAAGGCAACCAGCAAGACATGGCCTTATTTAATGGTATCTGTAGAAATTATTTGCAAACGTATCTTTTTGATATTTTGCAATCTCAATAACGAATAGTTAAGATTTATCACCAAACACATTTAATTCTGATATTCAATCATGAATTTGAATTACAGAATAAATCCGCAAATTTATCAAACAACCCTCATACAATGTCCACAGACAACCCTTGTTGTGACATGTTCCTGTGTAGGCAAGCTACATTGTCCACAGACAAACTTTGTTATGACATGTTCCTGTATAGGCAAGCTACAATGTCCCCAGACAAACCTTGTTATGACATGTTCCTGTATAGGCAAGCTACATTGTCCGCAGACAACCCTTGTTGTGACATGTTCCTGTGTAGGCGAGCTATGCTGTCCATGGACAACCCTTGTTGTGACATGTTCCTGTGTAGGCTAGCTATGTTGTTTGCGGACAACCCTTGTTGTGACATGTTCCTGTGTAGGCAAGCTACAATGTCCCCAGACAAACCTTGTTATGACATGTTCCTGTATAGGCAAGCTACATTGTCCGCAGACAACCCTTGTTGTGACATGTTCCTATATAGGCAAGCTACATGGTCTGCAGACAACCCTTGTTGTGACATGTTTCTGTGTAGGCAAGCTACAGTGTCCGCAGACAACCCTTGTTGTGACATGTTCCTGTATAGGCAAGCTGCATTGTCCGTAGACAACCCTTGTTGTGACATGTTCCTGTGAAGGCGAGCTGCATTTTCCGTAGACAACCCTTGTTGTGACATGTTCCTGTATAGGCAAGCTGCATTGTCCGTAGACAACTCTTGTTGTGACATGTTCCTGTGTAGGCAAGCTACATTGTCCGCAGACAACCCTTGTTATGACATGTTCCTATATAGGCGAGCTACATTGTCCACACACAACCCTTGTTGTGACATGTTTCATGTATAGATGAGCTACATTGTCCACAGACAACCCTTGTTGTGACATGTTCCTATATAGGCGAGCTACATTGTCCACACACAACCCTTGTTGTGACATGTTTCGTGTATAGGCGAGCTACATTGTCCGCAGACAAACCTTGTTATGACATGTTCCTATATAGGCAAGCTACATTGTCCGCAGACAACCCTTGTTGTGACATGTTCCTGTATAGATGAGCTACATTGTCCACACACAACCCTTGTTGTGACATGTTCCTGTATAGGCAAGCTACATTGTCCGCAGACAACCCTTGTTATGACATGTTCCAATATAGGCAAGCTACATTGTCCGCAGACAACCCTTGTGTTATGTTCTTACTATGGATTAAATAGAACGAAACAAGATACGTCTGTTTAAATAGATTTATTAACACGTTGACTAGCACTATACAAGAAGGAAGAAAACTAATACTACTGACCAATATATATGAGTGTAGGCGGGGCTTATCAGCATGCAGTGGCCGGATGGGCGGGACTATATTACAATACACAACATTCTCCCCTTTTAATTTCATTGATTATACAAGTGGTTTAAATGAATATGAATTCGTTTTTATACTACTTGTAAATTCAATTCCTTTTTCATAAAAGTTCCAAGTAGATGAGAACAAATTAAAGCATCAATTAATCTGGTACTAAAGTTCAAAATGGCATTAATCACTCCTCCGTACTGGTCAGATAAACTGACAGTCCATAAACCTGATACTGCTGGTCATTAATAGCAGTTAATTATGTGTACTCAAGACGTTCCGGTACCTTTCTATTCCGTAATGGATAGCGCCTTTCTGGGGTCACGGGGCAATTAAGCTGGTCATTATCATACTCAGTTATTTCAATCGGCTTTTGCTGATCCTGCTCGTCACGCGGCATATTATACGCGGCATCCCTAGGTGGTATAATAGTGATCAAAGGATCGACATTTCGATTGAGCTCGGGCTCTATACAACACGGCCTTAACTGATCTACATGCCTTTTCCAAATGACTTTATTTCCAATATCTACCTTATAATGGAGCGGTCCATCTCTTGATACAATTGATCCGATAACCCATTTCTCTTTCGAAGTAGGTCTAAAATCAAGCGCTAATACGGATTGGCCCGGCTCGAACTCACGAACGGTTCTTTTTTCTGACAGAGCCTTTTTCATTTGGCTGTTCGTTACGACTTCCGATATATTCGGTTTGACCAAATCTAGCTTTGTGCGAAGATTTCTGCCAAAAAACAATTTTGCTGGTGTTTCGCCGGGCGTACTATGAGGTGTGTTCCGATAAGATAACAGGACAGAATTTAAGTTCAAATTCAAATCACTGCTTTGGTTGTTCATGGCTTTCATGGCCGACTTGAATGTGCCATTAAATCTTTCTACAAGCCCGTTTGTAGAAGGTTTTGCCACAGCTGTTCTTATATGACAAATCCCGTTTCTTTTTATGAATAGTGCGAACTCGGCAGCTGTAAATTGACACCCGTTATCTGTGACCACTTGTTTCGGAAGCCCATATCTACCGAAGATATGTCTAAGTTCTTGAATTGTTCTTTCTGTGGTTATCGATTTCATTTCGATGACCTCGGGCCATTTTGAATGAGCATCCACTAAAACCAGAAACATCCGACCTAAAAAGGGGCCCACAAAATCTACGTGGACACGCTGCCAACTCGCCGTTGGCCATTCCCAAGGGTGTAGCTGAGATTTGGCAGGCACGGACTGTTGCATTTGACACGGCATACATCTTTTAACCATGCATTCTATATCAGTGTCAATGCCAGGCCACCAGACATAGCTCCGTGCTAATGCTTTCATTTTTACGATTCCTGGGTGGCTAATGTGTAATAAATCCAAGACGCGTTCTCTCAATTTCATGGGAATTATTACTCGAATGCCCCACATCAGACACCCGTGATTGATTGCAAGTTCATTTCGGCGCGTGAAGTAACCTTTCAATAGTGGGTCATCATTGTGAGAGCTCCACCCCTTTTGAACAAATTCGTATACACGAGAAAGAACGCGTTCCCGCTTCGTTTCACGCTTGATTTCCGCGCATGTAACTGGAAGCTGTTCTAAATGGGCTAAATAGAACACTTCATCTTCCATGTTTTCCGCGTAATTTTCATTTACAGGTAACGGCAATCGTGACAAACCATCGACATTCGTATGCTTTTTTGTGTTCTTGTATTCAACGCCATAATCAAACCCTGAAAGAAATATCGCATATCTTTGAACGCGTGCTGCAGCCATAGAAGGGATACCCTTGCTTGGACTGAAAATCGAAGTAAGGGGCTGACAGTCTGTCACTAACGTGAATTTTCTACCGTACAGGTAGGGGTAAAACTTTTTGACAGCCCAAAAAATAGCTAGTGCTTCCCTGTCAATTTGCGCATATTTCATTTCTGTTTTTGTGAGTGACCTTGAGGCAAATGCTATTGGTTTTTCTGTACCGTCCGGCATTACATGGGATAGGATACCAGAAATACCATAGGGCGAGGCATCGGATGCAAGCCGCACTGGTAATAAAGGGTTGTAATGTGTTAACACGGGCTCGGAAACAAGCAATTTCTTTGTTTTCTCAAACGCGCTTTGGCAGTCTTTTGACCATACAAACTTTTTATTCTTCTCTAACAACGTATTCATAGGTTTTGTAACGGACGCTAGATCAGGCAAAAACCGATGGTAATAATTGAGTAAACCTAAGTAAGCTCTCAATGACGTAACATCCTGCGGGGCAGGTGTTTTTAACACTGCATCGACCTTATCTTTGCACTTCCATAATCCTTGCTCATCAATCTCGTGACCACAGAAGGTAATCCGCGGCACGAAAAACACACACTTTTCTTTATTCACTTTAATTCCATATTGCTCTAATCGAGCAAGCACATTTTTCAAATTTTCCAGGTGATCACTGTCATTTTCACCAGTGATCACCATATCATCTAGAATACACTGAACACCAGGTAATCCTTGTAATATTTGGTCGATGGTGCGTTGCCAGATCGCGGGAGCCGATGCTACGCCGTACAAAAGTCGGTTATAGCGATATAACCCTCGCGATGTATTGATGGTTAGCAGCTCCTTGGACGCCTCTTCACATTCAAGTTGTAGGTACGCTTGTCGTAGGTCTAACTTGCTGAACATTCTACCTTGTGATAATTTTGCGAAAATGTCCTCAATTTTCGGCAGTGGGTATTTGTCGACCTTGATAGCTTGGTTAACGGTGACCTTAAAATCACCGCATATCCGGACATCCCCGTTACCCTTTACGATAGGAACAATCGGTGTGGCCCATTCACTCGTATTGACCTTTGAAATTATCCCTTGATTTTCCAAATTGTCAAGTTCCTTTTCTATCTTTGGTTGTATGGAGTAGGGGACAGATCTCGCCTTACAGAACTTTGGTTGTGCGTCATCCTTTAACGTGATTCTGGCTTTGATCCCTTTTACTTTTCCAATACCATCGGCAAATACCGATTTGTGTTCTTCAAGTATTGAACGTAGACGTACCTGGTGGCTTACCTGTGTTACGGAATTTACAGGTAAAATTCTGTCCCAATCTAGTTTGATGTCTTTCAGCCAGTCCCGACCAAACAGTGCAGGTCCGTCACCTTCAACAACGCACAGCTTCTTTAATGCGGACTGTCCATTATACATAACTTTCA
The DNA here is from genome assembly GCA_963680895.1 of Fragum sueziense. Classification (NCBI taxonomy): domain Eukaryota; kingdom Metazoa; phylum Mollusca; class Bivalvia; order Cardiida; family Cardiidae; genus Fragum; species Fragum sueziense. Next base: position 38,558,863 of record OY804607.1, on the reverse strand, counting down.
CCATAATTGTTCCCACTTGACCGATAACGTCACCAGAATAGGTCTTCAAAACGCTCTCCGGTTTTCCCAATTTCCTTTTACCGAAATGTCTTCGGAATTCCGTCTCTGACATAAGAGTCACTGATGCACCTGTGTCTACCTCCATAGGTATCGTTTTACCATTTATTGATGGCCTTATTGTTATTTTCCCAACCTTACTTCTTACCGAATTTATCACTTGTACATTTTCCAAATTTGGTAAGGATGAATCGTCAGAGTCACTTTCACAAATGTTCTGAACCTTTTTGGGGCAAATGCTTCTAATGTGTCCTTTTTCTTTGCAAATATGACACTCTGCATTCTTTAGCCTGCAGTCTTCCGAATTGTGGTTATTTTTCCCACAATGATTACATGGCTTCTTTTTGCTCTTTTTCTGTGTCTGTGATCTTGGTCTAGATTTTTCAATTCGCTGAACCTCAGCCCCGCTATGCGTTGACAACTGCAATTCGGCAGCATCCTTGTGCGCTGTTTCCATGGCCAGTGCCAATTCCAGGGCTCTTTGAAGGCTCAGATCTTCAGTGGACAACAATTTTCTCTGTGTCGCTTCATCACGGAGTCCACAGACAAATCTGTCCCTTAGCGCATCATTCAGGAATGTCCCAAATTCACAATTTTCTGCCAAGTTCCTCAGTGCCGCTATAAATTCGCTGATATTTTCACCGATTGACTGATTTCTCTTGTGGAAACGAAAACGTTCGGCAATCAGGAGAGGTTTTGGACAGAGATGTGTCCTTAAAATGCCGCAGAGTTCGTCGTAACTCTTGTCAGCTGGTTTCTGGGGTGCCGTTAAATTCCTGAGCAACTTGTATGTCTTATCACCGATTAATGTCAACAATGCAGCTTTCTTTCTGTCTCTCTCTAAATCGTTCACTAGAAAAAACTGTTCCAAACGTTCCTCGTATGTGTTCCACGATTCGACATCACGGTCGAAAGCGTTGATGTTTCCGATTAATCCAGTCATAGTTATCCGGAATGAAATATGTAATACCTAATTATCAGATCCAGTTCCTGAAATAACTACTAAAACATCGTTGTTTTATCCTCGTCGCCAATTGTTATGTTCTTACTATGGATTAAATAGAACGAAACAAGATACGTCTGTTTAAACAGATTTATTAACACGTTGACTAGCACTATACAAGAAGGAAGAAAACTAATACTACTGACCAATATATATGAGTGTAGGCGGGGCTTATCAGCATGCAGTGGCCGGATGGGCGGGACTATATTACAATACACAACACCTTGTTGTGACATGTTTCGTGTATAGATGAGCTACATTGTCTACAGACAAACCTTGTTATGACATGTTCCTATATAGGCAAGCTACATTGTCCACAGACAACCCTTGTTGTGACATGTTCCTGTGTAGGTGTTCTACATTGTCCATGGACAACCCTTGTTGTGACATGTATCTGTATAGGCAAGCTACATTGTCCACAGACAACCCTTGTTGTGACATGTTCCTGTGTAGGTGTGCTACATTGTCCATGGACAACCCTTGTTGAGACATGTTCCTGTATAGGCGAACTACATTGTCCATGAACAACCCTTGTTGTGACATGTTCCTGTATAGGCAAGCTACATTGTCCGCAGACAACCCTCGTTGTGACATGTTCCTGTGTAGGCAAGCTACATTGTCCGCAGACAACCCTTGTTGTGACATGTTTCTGTGTAGGCAAGCTACATTGTCTGTGGACAACCCTTGTTGTGACATGTTCCTATATAGGCGAGCTACATTGTCCACAGACAACCCTTGTTGTGACATGTTCCTATATAGGCGAGCTACATTGTCCACAGACAACCCTTGTTGTGACATGTTCCTATATAGGCGAGCTACATTGTCTGCAGACAACCCTTGTTGTGACATGTTCCTATATAGGCGAGCTACATTGTCCGCAGACAACCCTTGTTGTGACATGTTTCTGTGTAGGCGAGCTACATTGTCCATGGACAACCCTTGTTGTGACATGTTCCTATATAGGCAAGCTACATTGTCCGCAGACAACCCTTGTTGTGACATGTTCCTATATAGGCAAGCTACATTGTCCGCAGACAACCCTTGTTGTGACATGTTCCTATATAGGCAAGCTACATGGTTCGCAGACAACCCTTGTTGTGACATGTTTCTGTATAGGTGAGCTATGCTGTTTGCGAACAAACCTTCATGTGACATGTTCCTGTGTAGGCAAGCTACATTGTTTGCAGACAACTCTTGTTGTGACATGTTCCTATATAGGCAAGCTACATTGTCTGCAGACAACCCTTGTTGTGACATGTTCCTGTGTAGGCGAGCTACATTGTCTGCAGACAAACCTTGTTGTGACATGTTCCTGTATAGGCAAGCTACATTGTCCACAGACAAACCTTGTTGTGACATGTTCCTGTGTAGGCAAGCTACATTGTCTGCAGACAAACCTTGTTGTGACATGTTCCTGTATAGGCGAGCTACATTGTCTGCAGACAACCCTTGTTGTGACATGTTCCTGTGTAGGCGAGCTATGCTGTCCGTGGACAACCCTTGTTGTGACATGTTCCTATATAGGCAAGCTACATTGTCCGCAGACAACCCTTGTTGTGACATGTTCCTATATAGGCAAGGTACATGGTTCGCAGACAACCCTTGTTGTGACATGTTTCTGTATAGGTGAGCTATGCTGTTCGCGAACAAACCTTCATGTGACATGTTCCTGTGTAGGCAAGCTACATTGTTCGCAGACAACCCTTGATGTGACATGTTCCTGTATAGGCAAGCTACATTGTCTGCAGACAGCCCTTGTTGTGACATGTTCCTGTGTAGGCAAGCTACATTGTCTGCAGACAGCCCTTGTTGTGTCATGTTTCTGTGTAGGCAAGCTACATTGTCCGCAGACAACCCTTGTTGTGACATGTTTCTGTATAGGCAAGCTATGTTGTCCATGGACAACCCTTGTTGTGACATGTTCCTGTGTAGGCGAGCTACAGTGTCTGCGGACAACCCTTGTTGTGACATGTTCCTGCGTAGGTGAGCTATGCTGTCCGTGGACAACCCTTGTTGTGACATGTTCCTGTATAGGTGAGCTACTTTATCCGCGGACAACCCTTGTTGTGACATGTTCCTATATAGGCAAGCCACATTGTCCGCAGACAACCCTTGTTGTGACATGTTCCTATATAGGCAAGCTACATTGTCTGCAGACAAACCTTGTTGTGACATGTTCCTGTGTAGGCGAGCTACATTGTCCGCAGACAACCCTTGTTGTGACATGTTCCTGTGTAGGCGAGCTACATTATCCACAGACAAACGTTGTTGTGACATGTTCCTGTTTAGGTGAGCTATGCTGTTTGCGGACAAACCTTGTTGTGACATGTTCCTATATAGGCAAGCTACATGGTTCACAGACAACCCTTGTTGTGACATGTTTCTGTATAGGCAAGCTACATTGTCTGCAGACAACCCTTGTTGTGACATGTTCCTATATAGGCGAGCTACATTGTCCGCAGACAACCCTTGTTGTGACATGTTCCTATATAGGCAAGCTACATTGTCTGCAGACAACCCTTGTTGTGACATGTTCCTGTATAGGTAAGCTACTTTGTCCGCAGACAACCCTTGTTGTGACATGTTCCTGTGTAGGCGAGCTACATTGTCCACAGACAAACGTTGTTGTGACATGTTCCTGTTTAGGTGAGCTATGCTGTTTGCGGACAAACCTTGTTGTGACATGTTCCTATATAGGCAAGCTACATGGTTCACAGACAACCCTTGTTGTGACATGTTTCTGTATAGGCAAGCTACATTGTCCGCAGACAACCCTTGTTGTGACATGTTCCTATATAGGCGAGCTACATTGTCCGCAGACAACCCTTGTTGTGACATGTTCCTATATAGGCAAGCTACATTGTCTGCAGACAACCCTTGTTGTGACATGTTCCTGTATAGGTAAGCTACTTTGTCCGCAGACAACCCTTGTTGTGACATGTTCCTGTATATGTAAGCTACATTGTCCACAGACAACCCTTGTTGTGACATGTTCCTGTGTAGGGGAGCTACATTGTCCACAGACAACCCTTGTTGTGACATGTTCCTGTGTAGGGGAGCTACAGTGTCCGCAGACAAACCTTGTTGTGACATGTTTCTGTATAGGTGAGCTACATTGTCCACAGACAACCCTTGTTGTGACATGTTCCTGTATAGGTAAGCTACATTATCCGCGGACAACCCTTGTTGTGACGTGTTTCTGTATAGGCGAACTACATTGTCCGCAGACAACTCTTGTTGTGACATGTTCCTGTATAGGCAAGCTACATTGTCTGCAGACAACCCTTGTTGTGACATGTATCTGTATAGGCGAACTACATTGTCCGCAGACAACTCTTGTTTTGACATGTTCTTGTGTAGGCAAGCTACATTGTCCGCAGACAACCCTTGTTGTGACATGTTCCTATATAGGCAAGCTACATTGTCTGCAGACAACCCTTGTTGTGACATGTTCCTGTGTAGGGGAGCTACATTGTCTGCAGACAACCCTTGTTGTGACATGTTCCTGTGTAGGGGAGCTACATTGTCCGCAGACAACCCTTGTTGTGACATGTTCCTGTGTAGGCAAGCTACATTGTCCACAGACAACCCTTGTTGTGACATGTTCCTGTGTAGGGGAGCTACATTGTCCGCAGACAACCCTTGTTGTGACATGTTCCTGTGTAGGCAAGCTACATTGTCCGCAGACAACTCTTGTTGTGACATGTTCTTGTGTAGGCGAGCTACATTGTCTGCAGACAACCCATGTTGTGACATGTTCCTGTGTAGGTGAGCTACATTGTCCGCAGACAAACCTTGTTGTGACATGTTTCTGTATAGGCAAGCTACATTGTCTGCAGACAACCCTTGTTGTGACATGTTCCTGTGTAGGCAAGCTACATTGTCCGCAGACAACCCTTGTTGTGACATGTTCCTATATAGGCGAGCTACATTGTCTGCAGGAAGCCCTTGTTGTGACATGTTCCTGTGTAGGCAAGCTACATTGTCCGCAGACAGCCCTTGTTGTGACATGTTCCTGTGTAGGCAAGCTACACGGTCCGCAGACAACCCTTGTTGTGACATGTTCCTGTGTAGGCAAGCTACATTGTCTGCAGGCAGCCCTTGTTGTGACATGTTCCTGTTTAGGTAAGCTATGTTGTCCACAGACAAACCTTGTTGTGACATGTTCCTGTGTAGGCGAGCTATGCTGTCCATGGACAGCCCTTGTTGTGACATGTTCCTGTGTAGGCGAGCTATTCTGTCCATGGACAACACTTGTTGTGACATGTTCCTGTGTAGGCGAGCTATGTTGTTCGCGGACAACCCTTGTTGTGACATGTTCCTGTGTAGGCGAGCTATGCTGTCCATGGACAGCCCTTGTTGTGACATGTTCCTGTGTAGGCAAGCTACATTATCCACAGACAACCCTTGTTGTGACATGTTCCTGTGTAGGGGAGCTACATTGTCCGCAGACAACCCTTGTTTTGACATGTTCCTGTGTAGGGGAGCTACATTATCCACAGACAACCCTTGTTGTGACATGTTTCTGTGTAGGGGAGCTACAGTGTCTACGGACAACCCTTGTTGTGACATGTTCCTGTGTAGGCGAGCTACAGTGTCTGCGGACAACCCTTGTTGTGACATGTTCCTGTGTAGGCGAGCTATGTTTTTAGCGGACAACCCTTGTTGTGACATGTTCCTGTGTAGGCGAGCTATGCTGTCCATGGACAACCCTTGTTGTGACATGTTCCTGTGTAGGCGAGCTATGCTGTCCATGGACAGCCCTTGTTGTGACATGTTCCTGTGTAGGCGAGCTACATTGTCCGCGGACAACCCTTGTTGTGACATGTTTCTGTATAGGCAAGCTACATGGTCCGCGGACAACCCTTGTTGTGACATGTTCCTGTATAGGCAAGCTATGTTGTTCGCGGACAACCCTTGTTGTGACATGTTCCTGTGTAGGCAAGCTATGTTGTCCATGGACAACCCTTGTTGTGACATGTTCCTGTGTAGGCGAGCTATGCTGTCCATGGACAGCCCTTGTTGTGACATGTTCCTGTGTAGGCAAGCTACATTATCCACAGACAACCCTTGTTGTGACATGTTCCTGTGTAGGCGAGCTATGTTGTCTGCAGACAACCCTTGTTGTGACATGTTCCTGTGTAGGCAAGCTACATTGTCTGCAGACAACCCTTGTTGTGACATGTTCCTGTATAGGCAAGCTACATTGTCTGCAGACAACCCTTGTTGTGACATGTTCCTGTGTAGGCAAGCTACATTATCCACAGACAACCCTTGTTGTGACATGTTCCTGTGTAGGCGAGCTACATTGTCCGCGGACAACCCTTGTTGTGACATGTTTCTGTATAGGCAAGGTACATGGTCCGCGGACAACCCTTGTTGTGACATGTTCCTGTATAGGCGAGCTATGTTGTTCGCGGACAACCCTTGTTGTGACATGTTCCTGTATAGGCAAGCTACATTGTCCGCAGACAACCTTTGTTGTGACATGTTTCTGTATAGGCAAGCTACATGGTCCGCGGACAACCCTTGTTGTGACATGTTCCTGTATAGGCAAGCTATGTTGTTCGCGGACAACCTTTGTTGTGACATGTTTCTGTATAAGCAAGCTACGTTGTTCGCGGACAACCCTTGTTTCTCACACACAGCCACACTGCTGGCTCTGTTATCCCACTACCAGACAGCAAAAGTTTTGAATTGTCTAAATTCAAAGATGATGCAGGCTACAATTTCAAGTTAATATAGTTTGTTTTTTGGTCTTTTTTTTTAAGCATTGTTTGAAATGAAGAAATTGCTTGTCACAATCAATTTCTTATTTTTTCACAATGTTTTCCAAAGCAATTATCTTGTGGGGAGTCAAAAAGAGTCATTGTGTGGGAAAGTGTTTAACCCATTACCACACAATGACTCTTCTTGACTCCCCTTAAGCAAAGGGTTTCTGAAAACATTGTGGAAAATGAAAAAAATTGCTTGTGACAAGCAATTTCTTCATTTCCCACAATATTTTCTACCAAGAAAGACCAAAAGATTTTGAATTTTCTTAACTTGAAATTGTTGTCTGCAACATCTTTGAATTCGGACCAGTCCAAAATTTGTCGTTTTGGAAAGGGTTAATCAAAGAGGGTATGCTTGTTTGATAAACAATTCCTCGTTGTAAATGCAAAACCTGGTATTTTCGTTTTTGGAAAATTTTAAAGGGGTCAGAAAAAAAATGTAATAACTTTTCCCAACCTGAAAGGATTTGCTTGAAATTTGGACACAATATTCACAAATAATGTGTCATTAATACTGTTTAGTAAAAACAAGAGATGTTTGTAAAACATATATGCCCCCTCAAGGGCCTACATTTGATGTAGGTCAAAGTCCAAGGTCAAGTTAACAAGGTCCAAGGTCATGGTCAAATATGAAAGGTCTTGGTAGGAGGTGTCTATGTGTGAAATATCAAATCTGTATATGTAAAAGTAAAATGAAACATAGGCCAGGTTAAAGTTTTTAAAAGTTGGCCAAATGCCAAGGTTAAGGTCATGGTCAAATGTGAAAGGTCTTGGTTGGAGGTGTCCATGTGTGAAATATCAAGGCTGTAGGTGTAAAAGGACATGATATATATGCCTGGTTTAATTTTTTTTACAAGTAGGTCAAACTCCAAGGTCAATGTTGCAATATTCAAGGTCATGATCAAATGTGAAAGGTCTTGGTAGGAGGTGTCTATGTGTGAAATATCAAGGCTGTAGGTGTAATAGGACATAAGATAAAGGCTAGGTTAAAGATTTCTAAAAGTATGTAAAAATCAAAGGTCAAGGTCACACAGGCCAAGGTCATGGTCAAATGTGCAAGGTCTTGGTAGGAGGTGTCCATGTGTAAAATATTGAGACTGTATAGGTAACAGGACATGAGATATAGGCCTAGTTTAAGTTTTTTAAAAGTAGGTCAAACTCCAAGGTCAAGGTCCAAGGTCATGGTCAAAAGTGAAATATCTTGGTTGGAAGTGACCATGTGTGAAATATCAAGGCTGTATATGTAAAATGACATGAAATATAGGCCAGGTTAATGTATTATTAAAGTAGGTCAAACACCAAGGTCAAGGTCACAAGGTCCAAGGTCATGGTCAAATGTGAAAGGTCTTGGTCGTAGGTGTCCATGTGTCAAATATCAAGGCTGTATGTGTAGAAGGACATGATATATCGGCTAGGTTAAAGTTTTTTTAAAAGTAGGTCAAAGTCCAAGGTCAAGGTCACAAGGTCCGAGGTCATGGTCAAATGTGAAAGGTCTTGGTAGGATGTGTCCATGTGTGAAATATCAAGGCTGTATGTGTAATAGCACATGAGATATAGGCCCAGTTTTTTTTTTTAAAAGTAGGTCAAACTTCAAGGTCAAGGCCACATGGTCCAAGGTCATAGTCATATGTGATAGGTCTTGGTCAGAGGTTTCCATGTGTCAAATATCAAGGCTGTATGTGTAAAGGGACATGATATATCGGCCAGGTTAAAGTTTTTAAAAAGTAGGTCAAACTCCAAGGTCAAGGTCACAAAGTCCAAGGTCATGGTTAATTGTGAAAGGTCTTGGTATGATGTGTCCATGTGTGAAATATCAAGGCTGTATTTGTAAAAGGTCATGAGATATAGGCCCAGATTATTTTTTTTTTAAAGTAGGTCAAACTCCAAGGTCAAGGTCACAAGGTCCAAGGTCATGGTTAAATGTGAACGATGTTGATAGGAGGTATTTATGTGTGAGATATCAAGGCTGTATGTGTAAAAGGACATGAGATATAGGCAAGATTAAGAATTAAGTGTAAAATCAACAAAGGGCAATAACTCCAAGAATTTGATTGGCAGAGTTACGGTTCTTGTGCACTGCACCTCTCCATAATGAAATCTATTTACCTGTAAAGTTTCATGATTCTACCCTACATATTTTTTGAGTTGTGCTCCGGACAAGAATCAAGTTATAAAATCAACAAAGGGCAATAACTCAAAAAATTGATCGGAAGAGTTACGGTTCTTGTGCACTGCACCTCTCCATAATGAGATCTATTCACCTGTAAAGTTTCATGATTCTACCTTACATATTTTATGAGTTATGCTCCGGACAATAATCAAGTTTGAAAATCAACAAAGGGCAATAACTCCAAAAATATGATTGGCAGAGTTACGGTTCTTGTGCACTGCACCTCTCCATAATGAGATCTATTCACATGTAAAGTTTCATGATTCTACCTAATATAGTTTTTGAGTTATGCTCCGGACAAGAATCAAGTTTGAAAATCAACAAAAGGCAATAACTCCAAAAAATGATCAGCAGAGTTACGGTTCTGGTGCACTGCACCTCTCCATAATGAGATCTATCCACCTGTAAAGTTTCATGATTCTACCTTACATATTTTTTGAGTTGTGCTCCGGACAAGAATAAAGTTATAAAATCAACAAAGGGCAATAACTCAAAAAAATTGATCGGAAGAGTTACGGTTCTTATGCACTGCACCTCTCCATAATGAAATCTATTCACCTGTAAAGTTTCATGATTCTACCTTACATACTTTTTGAGTTATGCTCCGGACAATAATCAAGTTTGAAAATCAACAAAGGGCAATAACTCCAAAAATATGATCGGCAGAGTTACGGTTCTTGTGGCGGCGAATCGCGGCGATTTGCGCGGACAGGTAAAAGTGTATTTTTGGCTGATTCTTTTATTATTAACATGTTTTTGTATATATATCAGGTTTTCAGGATTTGATTTGAACACATTGTAGGAAAAATATGTTCTAGCCAAACACCATTATTGTTAACTATGAAACCTTGTGCTGAACGGGAAAGATCGCATTAATATCACGCGCATTTAAATAGTTTTCTTCTCTCACCTCAACATTTTCTATGATAAATTCTACTCATCGCCTGTCATTAGCCCCGCACAATCGTCGGAAACAGTCTAAAAGTTGAGTAATCAAAATATTACCATTTGGGAAAGAATTAACCAATTTCAACAAAAGCGCCTGATATTTTTGTGTTGGTTTGCTGCAACATACGTACAATATCAGCCTATCAGGATCCTTGGCTAAAAAAACACTTTTCAGTACATTTCAGGGCTAAAAGACGATTCGAAATAAGGACAATTGCAGAAAAAAATATTCTATATTCTATAATAGCCTATAATTGTATATTTTAATTTACAAATCCGATGTGTTGTTACCTGACTTCATAAAACTTTATATTTTATAAAACATTGAAAATGATTGTATTTCTGAAATGGATCTATTAAAGAACTTAAAAATACACTCTGGATGAAAATAATAAAAACTGTACAAAAATGCATTAAATACTGAGCGCTGTAGGATAATATTGGCTTTACCTGGCTTTTCCACCCGAACGCGATTTACCCCCCATCGCTGCGATTGGCGGTGATGAGCGGAGGAAATTTCGAGTGGAAAAACGCGGTGGCAGCGATGACAAATCGCCGCGATTTTCCACCCGAATATTTATTTGACCGCGGTGGGTGAGCGTTTTAGGCAAAAAACGCGCGAGCTGTACTGTATATACTAAGGTTAATCTTGATCCATGTTAGACTCAAATACCTTAGTATCCCTTTTCAAGATCCTTGCTGAAATATTGTGATATGTAGGCTAGTATAGAAACAAGAACTGTCGCGGAGCAGACTAATAAAAAACGCCCATACACCCCGGCCAGTGAGGGTCACAATTGACCAAACGCTGACTGTCAATCAAAAACATTGATTAGCCAATGGACGATCAGAAAAATATCATGCCCCAATTGTTCTTCATTGCACGTGTTCTTGTATCGATTTATCAACTGACTATCAAAACAATCGACATGCCAATGGCACAGAATTTTGTGCTAACAATAGACTAGGTTTACCGTTATGTTTTGATAAACCGTCGGTGTTGTTATAAAATCTCGTAACTACGGCTTGAATGAAGCCGTAGTTACGAGATTTTATAACAACACCTACGAAATACTATTTTGTTTGTCCGAATTTACGTCACGATTAACTTGTAAAAATCATTCCCTATTAACGATCACATCCCCATTGTTTGTCTTAAATTCTATGTTGGGCGAATGGGCGGAGCGATATGTATGTTGGCGTTTGGTCAATTGTCTACCTTGGTTGACCTTGGAAAGCCAAGAACTTAAGAACGAAAAAAAAAAAAAAAAAGGGTGATCCACTTCAAAAACTGCCAGAAATGACAAAATGGAAGGTGTTAAAGATGGAATTTGTGTAAAATATTGCACAGAAAATATTGAGACAAAAGGAGAAACTGCTGGTTACCAGCAGTTTCTTTTTTTTGTCTCAATGTTTTCCCAAGCATTTTCTATTTGAGACGTCAAAACCAGGTCTTGTTTGGGAAAGGGTTATTAATCTTTCCTGTGAATTTCATGAAAATCGGTCCAGCCCTTTGGGAAGAGTAACTGTGTTCAAGAGAAATGTTTAATTCCCTAACAGAAAAGGCTTGGGAAAACATTGAGGCAAAAGAATAGAATGCTGATAATAGTCAGCATTTTCTCCTTTTGTCTCAATATTTTCTGGACCACAATGTACACAAACTCAAATTTTTTAACTTACATTTTGTTGTGTGTAGCAGCTTTTGAATCGGAATGGTTTGAATTTTTTTTCATTTTGGAAAGGGTAGTAAAATGCTGCATTTGGCTGACATTTCCTAAAACATGAATATCAAAATAAAATAAATACTGGTATTTAGGAAATGAAAATATCATGTTAATCCTTTCCTAAACAAGGCCTGTTTTAAAAGTATTTAAAGAATTTGATCAGAATTCTGGCTGGTTGAGAAAAGATCCACTCATACTCTTTCATACACTAGCATGACCCCTTTAAAATTTGAAAGCTGCTGCAAACAGCAATGCTCAGCATTTTTATGCCCCAGTATCGAAAGATCGGGGGCATTTGTTTTACTCGTGTCTGTCTGTCCATGTCTGTCCGTTCGGCCATCTGTCTGTCCGAAAACTTAACATTTTGCCTTTTCTCCAAAAGCATTTGACATACAAAGCTCAAATTTGGTATGTAATTTTCTTTCAATGGCTATCTGTTCCATGCAATATGACCTTATCAACCCTTTACACAAAGACTTAACATTATAGAAAAATGGCCATTTCGGGCGCATTTGTGTTTTATAAACACATCTTGTTTCCTTTTGACTCAATGTTTTCTGCGCTACCGTAATTATTCTAATGAACGCCCATATTCTAATAAACGCCCATCCCTCAAATTGTGGCTGAAAATCTGCACATTTCAAGCACAATTGTAGCGAAAAAGCATGATTCTAATAAACACCCACCCCCTGATTGTGTATTGAAATAAACTAATTCATATACTACAGAAATCATTTTCAAAAGCAATGACAGAGAGAATGCCTAGCCCTCAATCTGTTTCCAGAGAAGGAATTTCATCAAAAAATCATATTCTATAGTCCTTTAACAAAACTGTGCCAAATTCAACTTCCCTAACTTTGTGTCCATGAATAGCCACTTGATTTTCAAATTTTGACTATCGAAATTGAAATGCCTCTAATAAACGCCCACCCCCAACTTTTCCATCGACCATGTGTCTAATGAACGCTCGGTGTTTATTAGAATAATTACGGTATATTATTCTCAAAATTTACCTTTAATAACACCCAATTGGCATCTGCAGTAGCTTTCAAATTGGGCCACCTTAAAAAAAATATTTTGGAAAGGGTTGAAGTTAAATTTTGTTTGATCCTGATAAAGCCACTTACACTGTGGATAATCATGTGATACAACAATTTCAGAAAATCTTCAATAACTTTGTTAATATGGGACCCATTTGAATTCGGTTTGGAGCAGAGAAGGTGGACAGACGTCACACATTAGATGGACGTGTTTGATTTTTGTAAAATCAACTGATTAAAAAGTTATTGAAGATAAACCAAAATTTTGGTTTATCTTCAATAACTTTTTTATCAGTTGACTTTTTAAAATGCAAACACTTCCAGCTTATTCCTGGCAGTTTCCCACCTTCTCTGCTTCAAACCCAATTCAAATTTGTCAAATATTAAAAAAGATATTGAAGATTATAGGAAATTCTGAGTCACATGATTATACCCCGTGACTCTTGTATACAATCTTAAATTGTTAAAGGGATAATAGCTGTCAAAAAACCTGCCACTTTGCCAAAAAAGGCGTTTACAGTATTAAAGTATGAGCAAAAAGATGCAGAAAGACCGTATTTCAAGCGAGTAACCATGCGCTGATTACCCACAATAAGCGCATGTATATTGACATTCTAACTTTCGCCGGCGCTCAAAAGTTTGCTTGGTGTTTACAATTGTGTCTATATATAGATTTATATATTACATATTTCGGGTACCTGCAAAAGCCGTAAATATTCGTTTATAGTCGGGTGATCATGTGATACAAAGGTATCTAATAAAAGTGACACGTCACGCTAAAAGGAAACTTACGGGAAGTTCATAAAACACAATTTCGAGATACGACTCATACTAAGCAGACGTAAACTAGATGTCGCATTTAGAAAATGAACACTTAGTAAGATAGAGAAATTATTCAAGGCCCAGAAAATTACCTACGAGTTATTAGTCTCGAATCTTGTCAGTCTGCGCAGTCCGCACAGGCTGGATATTGTCTATACTTTCATACTTTGCAGAAGGTCCCTCTTTAGTGCGACGGGTAAAAAAATGGAAACATTCCGATTTTCACGGGATTTCAGCACGTGCCTGGTTACAAATAAAGGTTCAACTCTTTCCCAAAATGACAAAAAATAAAACTCTTCTCAATTGAAATCGTTTGAAGACTGCATAACCAATGGCATTTGAAATGTGATTTATTTACGATATGACATAGAAAATATTTAGGTAATAGGAGAGACTGCTAACAATTAGCACTCCTTTCTTTTGTCTCAATGTTTCCTATGTTTTTGCAAAAAGGAAGTCCAAAGCAGGTCTTGTATGGGAAAGGGTTAACCAGCTCAATTTATTTAAATAGTCATGCCTCACTCTTTCCCAAACGGCAATAAGTTGGATATTCTATTTGAAAGTTTTAAACACAACAAACTATGCATGTTAAGAAAGGATTTGTTGAATTAAATAAACTGAGAAAATATCTAAGCAACTGGGAGAATTGCTTGTTATCAAGATGTTCTCCTATCACCTCAATGTGTTCTCAATCCCTTCTAATGTTGACGTCAAAACAAGGTTATAAATTTTGGGAAAGGGTCAGTTAGATTCTTCTTGACACGTCATGCTAAAAGCGTGCTTCTATGAAGTCAACAGAAGACCATATTTCGAGAGACCGATCACATTTAGCAAGCGCCAACGATATCTGTATTTAGATAATAATATATAGTGTGATAGGAAAAACATGTAAATCCAGAGTATCAACTTAGTGTCAACAGTTTCGATCCTGATCAGTCTGTGCTTTCCTCGCAGACTGTTTTGGGTTGCTACACACTTCCCAAAAGGCCCCTTTTAAAGAGACATCTCACATTTTTAATTTTTTACTGTTTATTCTCTGACGTCATTCCATTCGATTTAAAAATAGATTCCGTAGACGCTCGCTGTTAACCGCTAAGGACTCGGATAATTCCGACTCGCCCTTGACATTGTAAACATGACATACTGACATACATTGCAAGAAAGGGAAAATGTACCAATGTACCATTCTTTCACTGGTTTTATTGGTTTTATGCAGTTTGAATAGGCTTTGTTCATATCATCAGATAATGAGAACTCGGTAACAGAAAAACTTCAATCGTGACAGCTATTACCGCTTTAAGCTAAAAGAAAAACAAAATAAAACTGCAGATAGAATTTTAACATAATTATAGACTAGCCTCGATATTATTGCACATTGTTACAAATTTTACAAAATGTAAGCCAATGGGAAAAGCGTTGATAATCTCAAAACAATTTTTTGCATGCAATGGCGGAATCTTGTATGTGTGCTCTAGTGCAACACATTATTGGGTAACATTGGCATAAGGCATTTAACTCATTACCAAACGACAAAATTTTAGGTTGATCCAATTTGAAAGTTGCTGCAGACGATAAAATGGACATTGGAAAAGAACAGATTTTTGTACAATAAAGTTAAGAAAATATTGAGACAAAAGGAGAAACTGCTGGTTATCAGCAGTTTCTTCTTTTGTTTCAATGTTTTCTCAAGCCTTTCCTATCAGGGACGTCAAAACCAGGTCTTGTTTGGGAAAGGGTTAATTCAAATATAGAAAGCTAAGTTTGTTTGCTTGGTTTTGGATTTTTTGGATGTGAAATTTGAACAGTAAATATTATTTTAAAAATACACTATTTTTTCAATGTATTATTGGTTTAAGGGTATGTATACTGCAGATTATAATCATTTCTTTAATGATTTTTTCCAAAATCTTTTTCAAGTTAAGAAATCATAACCAGGCCGGTAAGATATAAAGTTTGATGTAGAAGGATTGGTTGTACAGTGTTGAATATTGTTTTCCAGACTTGGGGACAGAGACTATTTATAGTTATTTTGATTCTTTCCAAAACAGCACCTGCTTTTGAAAATTCCAGTAAATGAGACATTGGAAAGCATTTAGGTAAAAGAATAAAATTCGAATAACATGCATTTATTCCTCTTCCTCAATATTTCTATGCTGTAATTTAAATAAATCCCATTTTAATTGAAATATCTTATGCCATGACAGCAATTTTCAATTTGGACAAATATAAACTCAAAATACAAATTTCAGATTGGATGATTGCTTATAGACCAGAACCTTGTTATTTGTGATTGAGACATACAGACAGAAATGGAGACAAAAAATAAAGTACCAATAGATAGAGGCTGGGCATGGATGATAGCTCTTGGTGAGTCTTCTGTCTTTTTGTTTAACCCTATTCCAAACATGACCTGATTTTGGCATCCCAAGTGGAAGAGATTTGGGAAAATATTGAGGCAAAAGAAGAAAATGTTGATTATCAACATTTTCTCCTTTTGCCTCAATGTTTTTAGCTCACCTGAGCACAAGGTGCTCAAGTGAGCTATTGTGATCACCTTTTGTCTGTGAGTATGTGCGTCGTCCGTCGTCCGTCAACAATTTCTTTAAATGACATCTCCTCCTAAACTACTTGGCCAATTTCAACCAAACTTGGCAGGAATGTTCCTTAGGTGACCCCCTTTCAGAATTGCTAAAAAAATTGAAATCCATAAAAAACTCTGGTTGCCATGGCAACAGAAAAGGAGAAATTTGACTGAATCTCAATACTATCTTTGAACGACATCTCCTCCTAAACTACTTGGCCAATTTCAACCAAACGTAAAAGAAATGTTTCTTAGGTGACCTTCTTTCAGAATTGCTAAAAAAATTGAAATCCATAAAAAACTCTGGTTGCCATGGCAACAGAAAAGGAGAAATTTGACTGAATCTCAATACTATCTTTGAACAACATCTCCTCCTAAACTACTCGGCCAATTTCAACCAAACTTGGCAGGAATGTTCCTTAGGTGACCCCGTTTCAGAATTGCTAAAAAAATCGAAATCCATAAAAAAACTCTGGTTGCCATGGCAACAGAAAAGGTGAAATTTGACTGAATCTCATTACTATCTTTAAACGACATCTTCTCCTAAACTACTTGGCCAATTTCAACCAAACTTGGCAGGAATGTTCCTTAGGTGACCCCCTTTCAGAATTGCTAAAAGAATTGAAATCCATAAAAAAAACTCTGGTTGCCACGGCAACAGAAAAGGTGAAATTTGACTGAATCTCATTACTATCTTTGAACGACATCTTCTCCTAAACTACCAGGCCAATTTCAACCAAACTTGGCAAAAATATTCCTTAGGAGGTCTTCTTTAAGAATTGCGAAAAGAATTGAAATTGACTAAAAACTCTGGTTGCTATGGCACCAGAAAAGGAGAAATTTGACTAATTCTCAATAATTTCTTTGAACAGCATCTCCTCTTAAACTACATGGCCAATTTCAACCAAACTTGGCAGAAATATTTCTTAGGAGGTTCCTTTTAAAAATTGCTAAAAGAATTGAAATCCATTAAATGCACTGGTAACCATGGCAACACAAAAGGAGATTTTCCACCGAATCTCAATGACATCGTTGAATGATATCTCCTCCTAAAGTAACAGGCTAATTCCAACCAAATTAGGCAGCAATATTCCTTAGGAGGTCACATTTAAAGAATTGCTTACAGAATTACAATTTATTAAAAAAAAAACCCAACTCTGGTTGCCATGGCAACAGAAAAATAGAAATTACATGAAATCTGTCAGAAGCAATTTCTCCATAACTGCAGAGCCAAATTTGACAAAACTTAATATTTACATTACTTATGATATTGCTATGAGGAACTTTTCTTTGCTTTGTAATATGAAACCTTGTCGAAGAAAAAGGGTACTTCTTGTAAAATCTGCTTATCAGGGGCATAGAGTCTACATTCATGCATGGATTTAAACAAATGTATGGGTAAATGTGTTCTTTATCATGAGTAGATGTTCTATTTGAAATATATATTTATATAGGTTCAAGGTCATATATCTAGGTCAATTTGTAAATTTCTGTTTGTTTGTCAGTCTGTACGTTTTATTGTATTGTAATTCCATCTGTCCAAAGCAATTTCTCCATAACCACATAGCCGAATTCGATGAAACTTCATTTTTGAGAACATATGATATTGCACTGAGGTAGTGTCCTGGGTTTTCTATGGTTTGAAATCGCATAGCGGCGTTCATATGATCTTTGACCCTTTATTGCATTACCTGTGAGAAATCTGATTTGTTATAAAACCCCATCTCAGGTGAGCGACCTAGGGCCAACGGCCCTCTTGTCTGTGTTAATTGTTCACAAATTTTACCTCTAGTAACATTAATTTTGTCGTCTTCAGGATCTTTCGAATTAGAACACCCTAAGATATTGCTGTTTAGGAAAGGGTTAACTCTGTCCCAAAGGACAAAGTTTTATGGTACTCCAACTTAAAACCTTCTGCAGAATGATGGTAAAATGGATGCTTATAAAGACCAGATTTGTGTACAATGTAGTAAAGAAAATATTAAGGCAAAAGAAGGAAATACTGATTGTCAGCATTTTATTCTTTTGCCCCAATGTTTTTCCAAGCCTTTTCCACCAGTGATGTGAAAATCAGGTCTTGTTTTATTTAAATAAAGGCTTGTATTATAATTATTATGACCAGAGCAACAGATATCAACCCTTTCCCAAACGGCAAAATATTAGGGTGATCCACTTCAAAAACTGCCACTAATTACAAAACAGATGTTATTAAAGATATGATTTGTGTTAAATATGGCATAGAAAATATTGAGGCAAAAGGAGAAATTGCTGGTTATCAGCAGTTTCTTCTTTTGTCTTAATGTTTTCCCAAGCGAATTCTATTAGGGACGTCAAAACTCGGTCTTGTTTGGGAAAGGGTTAAGAGGAGTAAACACATTCTAACTTCTTTATTTCAATTCCAAATCCTATGTTATGGGTACTCATTTGAAAAGTTTCCATGAATACCCACAACATTAGGTTTATTGAACAATAGAGGAAATATTGCTTTTTGAAAAACCATCACCCCCTCTAATCCATAGCTTTGTTATGAGCCTACTTGTTAGTCTGTCTGTCCATCCACAATTTGATTAACCCTTTCCCAAACAAGACCTGGTTTTGAAGTTCCTGGTGGAATAGGGTTGGGAAAGCATTGCCACAAAAGAAGAAACTGCTGATGACCAGCAGTTTCTCCTTTTGTCTCAATATTTCTATGCCATATTTTATACAAATTCTATCTTTAATAACGTTTATTTTGCCGTTTGGGAATGGGTTAATCCATTCTCTTATAATTATGTCTTTTGATGCCCCACAAGATAAAGGCTTTGTAAAACATTGTGGAAAATGAGGAGATTGCTTGTGACATTTCTGGTGAGATAAAACCAGGAATCCATATTTAGGTGCTCCCCAGTCATACACTGGGAAATGACTAAAGCAATAATTGAAAGATGCATTAAACACCATTCAATTAACCTCTGAAGGCTCTTTTAATGCCCCTGTATCAAACGAACGGGTAATATTGTTTTACTCATGTCTGTCCGTCCATCCATCCATCTGTCATTCAGAAAACTTAACATGAATACTTAACATTAGCATTTTCGGGGGCATTAATTAGTGTTTCAAAACATATCTTGTTTCCTTTCAGGTTACTTTATGAGCATATTTTGTATGGTGGGCATTGCAAAGTCATTTGGAATTCTTCTTGACGAGTTTAAAGACTATTTCAACATTCCAGTTGCCATGGCAGCACTGATAATGGGCGTGTCTGGAGGGATGTACACGCTGTCGGGTAAGCTTCTTATCCCATTACCAAATGACAAAAGTTTAGACTTGTCCAAATTCAAAGATGTTGTAGTGATAATATCAAGTGAATGAAATTTAACATTTTTTTTGGTGTTTTTGTGTAGAATGCATTTTGGGAAATGAAGAAATTGCTTGTCACAAGCAATTTCTTCATTTTCCACAATGCTTTCCAAAGCCTTTTTCTTTGGGGGAGTCGAAAGAGTCAATGTGTGGGAATGGGTTAATCCATTACTGCCTTCTGACTCCTTCACTAGTATTTAGGCTTTGGAAAACATTTTGGAAAATGAAGAAATTGCTTATGACAAGCAATTCTTCATTTTCCACAATGTTTTTATGCTCCCCGAAGGGAGAGCATATAGTCGCCGCTTTGTCTGTCCGTCCGACCCGTCCGTCATTCCGTCCGTCCGTCTGTCCGAAGTGATTTTTCCATAACTCTTGGGTTAAATCAAATGAAACTTACCATGTGAACTCCCTATGACATAATGCCGATGTACTTTTCCCGGGTTTTGGATTTGAGGCCTCGTCTTGGGAAAAGGGGACTTAAGGTAAATTACAGTTTTTCCCTAATTTCTCCTACTCTAATGGTCAGAATTTGATGAAATTTCATATTTGAGTAGTAAATCAGATGCCCTTGACAATAAACTATGTGAAATTTGGGTATAAAAATTATGTCATACAAAAAGGGGGCTTAACATTTGTTAGCTTTGTGTTAGCTCTGCATGGCATACATTTATTGTGACCATGCCTTATTCGGAGAGCATTGTCCGTCTCTGACGGCTCTTGTCTAACTAAAAAATGGAAAGACTTTGAATTTTTTTATCAATTTGAAATTGTCTTCTGTAACATATTTCAAATTGGAACAGTCCAATATTTTGCTGCCAGGTAAGCTTGTGATAAGGAAAATAGAGCAGTAGAGCCCAGTAACCCTTTCCCAAACAAGACCTGATTTTGACGTCCCTGATAGAAAAGGCTTGGGAAAACATTGAGACAAAAGAAGAAACTGCTGATAACAAGCAGTTTCTCCTTTTGTCTCAATATTTTCTGTGCCACATTTTACACAAATCTTATCTTTAATAACATCCATTTGTCATTTGTGACAGTTTTTGAAGTGGGTTACCCTAAAATTTTGACGTTTGGGAAAGGGTTAAGTCTTTTGAGCCCAACATAGATCCAGATCAGCCTGTGCTCCAATAGCTTCTCTGTGACCTGTAGTGACTTATAGAGAGCAGCATTGATAGATATTGGACTCCATTTGACAACAGGCCGACCTTGAAAGTCAATTTTGAAAAATGCTATAAGGGACGTTTTTCCAGATCCCGGCTCATTTTAATGTTCATCAAACCCTTTATTTTGGGTTCTCTTGGGAATCGTCTCATCAAGACAATTCAAATGAGTAACCACAAAATAGGGTTTGGATTTGAAAAAGCAAATTTAGAATGCTTTTACCCCCTCTTATCTGTTGTTCTGTACTGATTGAAAACATGTCAAGGAAATGATTTCAATGAGTACACACAACATAGAGTCTGATGAATAATAAAAAAAATGATACCATATCGCACTTTATTTCTGCGGGTCAAAATTCTGCAGTTTTTCCTGAAATCGGCAGGGTTAGATTTCTGCGTAACATATTTCTGCGGTTTCTCACTTTGCAAAGTTAAAGATTTTATTTCTTCGAAATCAGTTTTAGTCAATATCAAGCATATCTTGAAAGACGGTACTTACAGAATATTCGAATTACTCGGTGATGGTTAAGGGATAATCCCATTCACTTATCTATAAAGTCGTTATCGGAAACAATGCCATATACAGATAGGTGTGAAAAGAAAAAGTGTCAAACTGTTATCAATCAGTCAAACATATTAAAGTGACATTTCAGAATTTTTTGTCATAAATATTACTTTTATTTTTATCTGAAAGAGCATATTTCCTTATGAAAATTCTGAAAATTTCAAACCAAAATATTGCACCGTTTACGAGAAGTTTATATTTTTGTGTTAAACTTGAACAAATTGTTGTGGACAACAGTTCGGATTTATATGCAATTTATCGATTATGTGTCAACTTCAAATGCGTCTATCTCGCTTACTGGCAACAACTTAAAAAAACTAATAGTATTTATGTTGTGCCGATTCTAAGATTATTGCCTGAATTCGAAATTGGGCATGCCGAATTTCGAAATTGGGCACGGAACTTTGCCCAATTTCGAAATTGGCCATCCATTTTCGAAATTATGATTTAGTAAGTTCCGTGTGTCATGCAGAACTATTTCTGTCGATCTTTTTTGACGATTTATTGATAATTGAATCATACAAACGCCCGAAATGTTAATATTATTTACGGTTTACTGCGAAACTGTCATGCAGAACTATTTCTGTTGATTTATTGTCGTCTTTTCCTCAGTGATTTATTGATAATGAATCAAACGACGTCCGAACTGATTATTTTTGCCCATTCGTACGGTTTACTCTGATTTTTGATACTTCCTACGTACTCGTTGCTGCGGCGGATCAAGAATATCTGTGATGGGATTCGAATTTACAAATAGAGAGGTTCGTTTGCCCAGTATTGCAGTGGCGTAGGAAGGTTTACAATATTGGGGGTGGGGGCAATTGTTAAAGTGAATGGAAATGTAGGTGTATTATGGGGGGCATAGGGGGCCCTTTTCTAAACTATGGGGACAGCACCCCCCCGCCCCCTCTTCCTACGCCTATATATTACACAAGTTTGACTCTATTCAATTCGGAATTTCTGCATTGAAATGAAATAATCAGGCTGCAGAGACATTGGCAGATTCAGAGGGGGTTCGGGAGTTCGGGAAGGGGCGAATCAATCTCCTCTGAAGCCTAATTATTTTGATTTTTGATTTCATGCAAAAATTCAGTCAGAATTGTGTGATAATAGGAATAAGGCAACATTTTATCTGAATTTCCTGATAGAATTAGGTCACAGGATAAATGATGTCATTATTACGTTGCGAGGTCGTACTGTAAGCGGAATCATGCGTACTTATTAGAATGATTATAATAGTATAAGATCCATTTCTCTTCTGTAGTTCTGGCCAGCACGGTGGGAAGGATCCGCTAGTTCGGCTGGGTCGGTTGCTCGTTCTGGCCAGCACGGTGGGAACAATCGGCTAGTTTGGCTGAGTTGGTCGCTAGTTCTGGCCAGCAGGGTGGGCAGGATTTGTTTGTTCGGCTGGTTTGGTCGCTATCTCTGGCCAGAATGGTGGGAAGGATTGGTTTGTTTGGCAGGGTCGGTAGCTTGTTCTGGCCAGCATAGTGGGAAGAATCCGCTTGTTCGGCTAGGTCAGTTGCTAGTTCTGGCCAGCACGGTGGGAAGGATCTGCTTGTTCAGATGGGTCGGTCGCTTGTTCTGGCCAGCACGGTGGGAAGTATCGGCTTGTTCGGCTAGGTCAGTCGCTAGTTCTGGCCAGCAGGGTGGGAAGGATCTGCTTATTCGGATGGGTCGGTCGCTTGTTCTGGCCAGCACGGTTGGAAGTATCGGCTTGTTCGGCTAGGTCCGTCGCTAGTTCTGGCCAGCACGGTGGGAAGGATCTGCTTGTTCGGATGGGTTTGTCGCTTGTTCTGGCCAGCACGGTGGGAAGGATTGGTTTGTTTGGCAGAGTTGGTCGCTTGTTCTAGCCAGCACGGTGGGAAGGATAGGTTTGTTCGGCTGGTTTGGTTGCTTGTTCTGGCCAGCATGGTGGGCTCACTATTTTTGTCGAGCCCGCTTGCGGTGAGCTCGACATAGTTGTCACAATGGCGGTTCGGTGTATGTGCGTTAGTGCGTTAGTGCGTTAGTGCGTGCGTCCGTCCGGATGGAGCTTGTCCGGGCCATAACTTCACCATGGATGGAGGGATTCAGAAATAACTTGGCACAAATGTCAAGCTCAGTAAGGCGGAGTGTCGCGTGCAAGAACCAGATTCCAAGCTCAAAGGTCAAGGTCAAACTTGGAGGTCAAATGTCAAAAATGAGAAGATTTTTGCTTGTCCGGGCCATAACTTCACCATGGATGGAGGGATTCAGAAATAACTTGGCACAAATGTCAAGCTCAGTAAGGCAGAGTGTCGCGTGCAAGAACCAGATTCCAAGCTCAAAGGTCAAGGTCAAACTTGGAGGTCAAATGTCAAAAATGAGATGATTTTTGCTTGTCCGGGCCATAACTTCACCATGGATGGAGGGATTCAGAAATAACTTGGCACAAATGTCGAGCTCAGTAAGGCAGAGTGTCGCGTGCAAGAACCAGATTCCAAGCTCAAAGGTCAAGGTCAAACTTGGAGGTCAAATGTCAAAAATGAGATGATTTTTGCTTGTCCGGGCCATAACTTCACCATGGATGGAGGGATTCAGAAATAACTTGGCACAAATGTCAAGCTCAGTAAGGCGGAGTGTCGCGTGCAAAAACCAGATTCCAAGCTCAAAGGTCAAGGTCAAACTTGGAGGTCAAATGTCAAAAATGAGATGATTTTTGCTTGTCCGGGCCATAACTTCACCATGGATGGAGGGATTCAGAAATAACTTGGCACAAATGTCAAGCTCAGTAAGGCGGAGTGTCGCGTGCAAAAACCAGATTCCAAGCTCAAAGGTCAAGGTCAAACTTGGAGGTCAAATGTCAAAAATGAGATGATTTTTGCTTGTCCGGGCCATAACTTCACCATGGATGGGGGGATTCAGAAATAACTTGGCACAAATGTCAAGCTCAGTAAGATGGAGTGTCGCGTGCAAGAACCAGATTCCAAGATGAAAGGTCAAGGTCAAACTTTGAGGTCAAATGTAAAAAATGAGTTGATTTACGTGCAGCTAATTTTCGTACTTCTCAGAATGTTCAAATTATTCCGATCCGTACAAAAAATGGGTGCCAGGGGGCATGGCTTATTTTCCTTATATGTGACCCGTCGCGCTAAAAGGGACCTTATCGGATTTGTGAAAAGTATCGACCCTAGTCCGTCTGCGCAGTCCGCGCAGCCTGACTAGGGTCGAAACTTTTCACGTTTAAGTATTTTCTGAATCTAGAATGTTTTCTCTACCTTACAATATTTTCGTTTTCCAAATACGACATCGGATGGACTTCTGCTTGGTCTGGTATATTTCTCGGAATTTGGTTTTATGGACTTAGCATAAGGTCCCTTTTAGCGTGACGGGTCACATATGTATACTCAAATTAATCCATTCTGGTATCTCGTTATAAATACATAGACATGTAATATTTTGTGAACAATAAACTGTCTCACCATGATCCCCATCATTCCAACTTATTTTGTCCCCACTTTTACAACGCCATTGTAATGACAGCTGTAGACATAGGTATGGTCTTCTTTCTTCAAAATGAGCGGGCTCGACATGTTGCCCTTCGGCATCTAGTGATTTAGTTATTTTCAAAGTCTAAATGAAATTAATATTATTAGAACATATCAAATTAATTAACATAAGTATGCAGATCTATGGTAGATCACATATATTTAGCAGATGAAAAGCTTCGTAATAAATCTTGTTTGCTTTAAAAGAACCTTTTCTAAAATGCCGATATTTAACTTAGTGAAACCATTTTAATTTCGGTGGTTAGAAAGCCCAAAGCAATGGATCTAATTCAGGCTCCGAAAAAATATGGAACTGCAACTTTTTGAATAAATAAATGAAATCGGTTGTAGATATTATTTTTATGGCAATATTATCTATAAATTCGATGTCCTGCTGAACGTGTAAACGAATTGATAAAATCAGAGACATATAATATAATGTTTATCTATGTCTCTGATAAAAGATAAGGTGCGAATTGCTTAGGGTACGAATCAACTTCCGCGCAAACGGAAGAAGAATGTTCCGTATGTTCTGTTCGGTACGGAACTTTAGCTGTTCTGTACCGAACTTTTATTGGACTAAAAACGGCTTAAAATGATTTTGTAAGTGCTAACTGTGATCCCTCCCTAAAAACGGATATTTTGAAGATGAGTTCTGCGCAGAAAATGGCCCGATATACCATAAAATAACTATAAATAAGCTATTTCGCCGAGTTTCGAAATTAGGCAAATGAGTTCTGCAGGGATTTGCCGACTTTCGAAAATAGGCAAAAACGAAAATCGGCACAATATTTATACTCATTAGAATACCCAATCTTGGCATCAAGACATACTTTAAAAGATTGAAATCGGAATGAAATGCCCCTTTAAATTGTTATTCAAGGATGATCAAAAATGTCTTCTCTACATCTTAATTAAAGATGTAGTTGCATTATTTTTGAATTGGAAAGAGCTCCATTGTTATGAAATTATGATTTGCATCAAGGGGTAACTGTTTAACCGTTCCATGTACTGACTAAAGTAGAAGAACAACAACAATCATAACCTTTGGGGGTTAATATTCTGCGGATTTTATTTCTGCAGTGCCGTCTAGGACCGTAGAAATAGCAGAAATAAAGTCCCACAGAAATAAAGTGCTATACGATATTTTACATTTTAATGAAGTTTTACCCTCTCTTTTCAGTAGTTCTTGGACAAATTTCAAAATGGACAACCCTAAAAGAAAACATACAGTCTTTTTTAGGCAAAAGCAGAAATTGCTGATAATCATTATTTTCTCCTTTTGCTTCAATTTTTTCTTTGCTATATTGAACACCAATGCTATTTATCAACATCCAGATTTTCGTCTGCAGAAGTTTTCAAATTGGAATAGATCTAGTCCAAATTTTTGCCATTTGGGGTTTTTAACCCAGTCTACTACAGTGATGCTTTTTGACTCCCTTCAAGAAAAAAGCATCAGAAAACATTGTTGAAAATGAAGAAATTGCTTGTAACAAGTAATTTCTTCATTTTCCACAGTGTTTTCTTACCCAAAATGAAAAGATTTTTAAAATTTCATCAACTTGAAATTGTCATCTGCAACATCTTGGAAATCGGGCCAGTCCAGGTGCCCGTATTATCAATGGTTGTATGATTATTTTTTGCGTAACTACTTGTAACAACAAACATGATTGGGGCAATCTGATTTCTCGTGTAATCAGATGTTTTGTTACACAGTTTACGCAAAAATGTGGTCGTAAGATTGTTATGATATGGGCCCCTCAAGGGCGTAGCGCCCATTACGCATAATATGCACGTGCGTAATGTAAAAAAATCTGGAATAGGTCATAGGTTGCTTTGTATCATTTGTCAGGTCAGTTTTGTAGTTTTTGTGTCTCAAAATGTGCATAGAATGCACGAAAACAAGTCTTACAAATCAAAATTTTCTCAGGGGAGAGGCCGAACTCCCTTAACCCTTTCACTGCCAAATATTTTTTTCGGACGTGGTTCTCACTGCTGAATTTATTCGAAGAAATTTCGATACCCTGTTCACAAAAACATGCATAACTTTTGACTCATTTGATGGATTCCTTTCAAATTTTCAGCACATACAGACAAATGAAGCACCTATATGTGACCAAAATTTATAGGTAATTTATGAAATGACAATATTTTTTTTCTTTTTTATGTTGTTGGTACTCATATATTTCGTCCCCATAAATTTGTCGACAAAAGTCGCCTATGGCAGGGACCCCCTATAGTCGACAAAAGTCGCCTATGGCAGTGAAAGGGTTAAGAGCGGGGATACCCGCTCTTGTGCTCTCCCCTTCTCGGGTCTACAGCGCTCGAGCTTAATATGAATAAACTTCTGGCTACGTCCATGCCCCAGATTTTTATGCCCCCGTATCGAGAGATCGGGGGCATATTGTTTTACTCATGTCCGTCTGTCTGTCCGTCTGTCTGTCCGTCCGTCCGTCTGTCCGAAAACTTAACCTGAAAACTTAACCTTTGCCATTTCTCCAAAACTATTTGACATACAAAGCTCAAATTTGGTATGCAACTTCCTTTCAACAATATCTATCTGTTCCATGCAATTTGACCTTCCTCAAGGTCATCCATTAACCCTTATCAACCCTTTACTCCACGAAAACTTAACATTTTCGAAAAATGGCCATTTCGGGGGCATTTGTGTTTCACAAACACATCTTGTTGTCATTTGTTTAATATCGGTAACTGTATTTTTAGCTCCCGTCTGTGTGGCTGCTGGTACCCATTTCACTCAGAGGAAGGTGGTAATGATTGGTGGACTGGTTGGTGCCCTGGGCTTATCTTTGAGCTGTTTGTTGTTCAATATAGAATGGGTGATTTTCACTTTTGGAGCACTTTTTGGTAAGTTTTTATTTCATAAGACTCATTTTATGCTCACATTTTTTTTCAACCTCAAATAGAAACTATCCTCTTTGTTTATAGTTTGGCACTTTAGTACTGCTGTCCATTTAGTTCTGTCTTCAGCCTTCTTTTTGATGACATATTTATAAATCTGATTTTTTGAAGCTTGTAATCAAGGTCTTGTCTCCAATTCTCTTAGCGTCAATAAACCAAGCATATAAGTTGTTTAAGTTGAATTAGGTCAAAAACTAATTGCTTATGACTAAAAATGAATTAAGAAAAAGATATCTGTATGTTGTTACGGAGACAAAAAATTAAACTTGGTCTTTAACTGTCAAGAACCAATATAAATATTTTGTACATGGATAACTCCTATTCTAATTTCTTAATGTAAATTGAATACTTTTCAGGTTTTGGTAATGCATGTATATTTGGTAACGGTATTGTTATGCTGGGTCATTACTTTATGACACGACGCAGCCTGGCCAATGGTCTGTCATTATCTTGAGTTAGTATAGGACAATTTGCTGTCCAATCATATTCATATTGCTGCTTTTTAACGAAAACCTAGTTAATGCAGCTTAAAACAAGCTGCATTTACGAGGTTTTCGTTGAAAAGCAGCGATAAGTTCATATATTTCAGGGTTTGGTAATGCATGTATATTTGGTAACGGTATTGTTATGCTGGGACACTACTTTGTTACACGACGCAGCCTGGCCAATGGTCTGTCCTTGTCTGGAGCAAGTATAGGACAGTTTGCTATACCACCGTTGCTGCAATATCTACTGGATACATACCAACTGCAGGTCTGTTGGCTTTGATATGTTTATAAGAATTAACCCATCACCAAACAACAACATTTTAGTGTGGTCCACTTCAAAAACTGCCACAAATGACAAAATTTAAGTTATTAAAGATAGGATATGTGTGGAATATGGCATTGAAAATATTGAGACAAAAGGAGAAACTTCTGGTTATCAGCAGTTTCTTCTTTTTATGCTCCCCGAAAAAATTTCGGGGGAGCATATAGTCGCCAGGCTGTCCGTCCGTCCGGCTGTCCGTCCGTCCGTCCTTCTGGTGTCCGTCCGTTCGTCCACAGCCAGATCTCAGCAACCCTTGGACCAAATTCAATGAAACTTCACATGTGAACTTTTTCCGTTTCTTAATTATACCCCCCACCTACGAAGTAGAGGGGGGTATATTGGTTTCACCATGTCTGTCTGTCTGTCAGTCCGTCCGTCCATCCGTCCGTCCGTCCAGTCGTCCGTCCGTAGACTTTTTCGTTTCCGTGCTCTAACTCAAGAACCGTTTGACCTAGGATCATGAAACTTTACACAGTTGTTGCCCTTGACCCTAGGAGGTGCCCTATTGTTTTTGGGTCACCAAGGTCAAAGGTCAAGGTCACAATCAGACTTTGTTTAAAATCCGTTTCCGTGCTCTAAGTCAAGAACCAGTTGACCTAGGATCATGAAACTTTACACAGTTGTTGTCCATGACCCAAGGAGGTGCCCTAAAGTTTTTGGGTCACCAAGGTCAAAGGTCAAGGTCACAATCGGACTTTGTTTAAAATCCGTTTCCGTGCTCTAAGTCAAGAACCAGTTGACCTAGGATCATGAAACTTTACACAGCTGTTGCCCATGACCCAAGGAGGTGCCCTATTATTTTTGGGTCACCAAGGTCAAAGGTCAAGGTCACAATCGGACTTTGTTTAAAATCCGTTTCCGTGCTCTAAGTCAAGAACCAGTTGACCTAGGATCATGAAACTTTACACAGTTGTTGTCCATGACCCAAGGAGGTGCCCTATTGTTTTTGGGTCACCAAGGTCAAAGGTCACAATCGGACTTTGTTTAAAATCCGTTTCCGTGCTCTAAGTCAAGAACTGGTTGACCTAGGATCATGAAACTTTACACAGTTGTTGCCCATGACCCAAGGAGGTGCCCTATTGTTTTTGGGTCACCAAGGTCAAAGGTCAAGGTCACAATCGGACTTTGTTTAAAATCCGTTTCCGTGCTCTAAGTCAAGAACCAGTTGACCTAGGATCATGAAACTTTACACAGCTGTTGCCCATGACCCAAGGAGGTGCCCTATTATTTTTGGGTCACCAAGGTCAAAGGTCAAGGTCACAATCGGACTTTGTTTAAAATCCGTTTCCATAATCTAAGTCAAGAACCGGTTGACCTAGGATCATGAAACTTTACACAGTTGTTGCCCATGACCCAAGGAGGTGCCCTAACGTTTTTGGGTCACCAAGGTCAAAGGTCAAGGTCACAATCGGACTTTGTTAAAAATCCGTTTCCGTGTTCTAAGTCAAGAACCGGTTGACCTACAGCACTTTTTCAGTGACAAGGTGCTAGTGGGGGGTATTTGTCCGCTCTGCGACAGTTCTAGTTTGAGGCTGCATCATGGAAAAAGGGGCCTTAGTGTAAAAAATACTTTTTCTCTGATTTCTCCTCATATATTGGGCAGAATTTAATGAAATTTTGTACTTATGTAATAAATAGGATGTTCTAGACCATATTTTATAAATAATGTGTGTACAAAAAGGCTGTCGTGGGAAAAGGGGGCTTAATGTATGATAGTTTTTATTTTGTGACAAACACTTATTCGGGGAGCATAATCCGTCTGTGACGGCTCTTGTCTTTCAATGTTTTCCTAAGCCATTTCGATTAGGGACGTCAAAACCAGGTCTTGTTTGGGAAAGGGTTAACCCATCACCAGACCACATAATTTAGACTGTTCCAAATCCAAAAGTCTCGGAGAAAACAATTTCATGTGAATACAATTTTACTTTTCTTGGTCTCTCTTGGTAGAAAACATTGTGGGAAATGAAGAAAGTCACAAGCGATTTCTTTGTTTTCCACAAAGTTTGCCAAAATCCTTCAATTTATAGGACTTCAAAAGCCGTCATTTTGTGGTAATGGGTTGATTAAGGTAAGGGTGAAGTTCAAAAAAATGAAGTCAAAGTGTGACATAGGGGTAAAAAATGAAACAGCCTTGTAGCTGTTTAGTTTCGGTAAAAATCATTACCAAAGATTTTGAAGTTTCAGAAATTAATAGCGAACAATTTCTGAAAGTATCTATGTTTCTGCAATTCATATGGTTTTGTCATTAATGGCACTTTATTTCAAAACGCAGTACTTCTTTAGCAGAGCGCCATAAAGTTGTTGCATACACGTTTGAAATAAAACATTTGTCAAGTTCAATTGAATATATCTTGGTTCATAATTCTAAAACGTTAATTTCAGCAAATTCCTTGAAAAAAATATTTTTCAGCATTTTTTCATACATTTTACCTGAACTGCATTGTTTCTGCCCATAAAAGTTATCCCACTCATTTGATTTCTCCATATATATTGCAATTAATATATTTATATTTAACTTCAATACACTCCTAAACAGCTCTGAAAATTTCGAAGTGATACGATGATTAAATCTGGTAAAACATTACCTTCAAAAAGCTGCCCTTTTTTCCTCATTGCGTTGCACTTGGGACAAAAATATGTCAATAAGGCTTCTTGTAGCTAAAAAGAACACTTTTCACTTAATATTTTAGAACTTATGTGCCATATGTATATTGAATAAGTAATAAATGTAAGAAAGTTTAACTTTGAGCAAGAAAAATATTCAAAACAGCACACTTTATTCCCTTAGAATTGAATGCTATAGTTTATGTAAGCTTATCACGCTGGTTGTTTTCCATTGGTTTGAAAATGATAGTAAAATCAAAAAAATAAGTTCTAATATTGTAAATTTAATATTTTCCTTGAACCTCAGAAAATCGTAAGACTGGTCATCAATATATCTTTGTTAATAAAATGTTGCACTTGGGACAAAAATCAGATTCTTCGAATTTAAGGTTTCCTGGTTAAAAAAGATCATATTTTTGTTTTACATAAACATGATAATGAGTGGGGGTAACACTTTGATAAATGTAAGCTGTGGAATAATGCCAGTTTAGGTTGACTTTGGCACCATCCAAAGTATTCTTTACAAGCGTTTCTTTGAAGTTGTAGATATTTTGAAATTAAATTGAAATTGAATTGAAATAGATTTAAAAGCTTCGTTTGTTTAGTTTATTGATAATTCTGTAATTTTACAGACTTGTTAAAAAAGGGTACTTCTGCACATCAGTCAACGTTTTAACCAATGCCAATCTCGCCTAATCTGGAGATCTGTAAGAGATATCATTGTCGAGTCATAAGCTGTCAATGTAATAATAATTAAAAGTTTGTTACAGTTTCCTACTGGGTTTATAAAGCTTATGTGACACCGTTAACTAATAAAATTAAATTGTTTGAATTGACGAACAAGAAAACTTGATTTCACCCGATGATTATAAATGTTTGGATGGGTGTCACTCAGAGTACGTGATTACCATTTGCGTAGACTTTCATTGGATAATGCCAAATAACAAACATGACACAGTAATAATAAAAAAATGACGCCATAATATAGTAAATTAGGACAAATTGGATGACCTGATTACAAAGTTTGAATAAATCGATAAGATTGATAAATTCTGTACTGAAAGTAGAAAAGAGCATAAATATCAATTATGTCCCAAGTGCAACGGTCTAACTGTAGTTGTTTTGATCTTTTAAAAGGGAAAAACTGTGTTCCTTTGAGATTATCTCTTAGCATCAGAAATACCAAGCATAATCTACACCGGTTAAAACACATTCTGCTCCATGAATAGACACTTGTTTCATTCTAAGCAGTCACATTCCTAATATGAACCAAATATTTGTCTTGATTGGTTCATTTTATTATTTTATGTCCGCTTGTTTTCCTTTAAAGGGAAGTTTTATAGTTAGTTTCTTCATTTTCTTTGCATATCAGCTCAATTTCTTTGGAAAAAATAAAGATTCCTGCATGGATTTTCTTATTTTAGATTTTTTTGTCCCAAGTGCAACGTTTCAAGGTTCGTTGTAAACCAGTTACTGAAACATGTCAACAGACACTTAAGCTCAAGTTATTGTTGCAACTGACATCTACATTGAATAAGCGATAAATAAAAGCAAAAAAGTTTGTTTTGCAAGTTTTGATTCCTGAAAAAAAACCCATTGAATATTTTTTTTCGCCAAAATAAGCTATTCATTTCCAAATTATTTCTCCGTACGACATAAGAAAGTTTTTCCAATGCTGTTACTTGATAGATGTATACTTTAACAATAAGATAAAACCAAAGTATTGCAAGTTCAGTTTGTTTATTAAGTTTCACAATGCTCCGAGTTTGCTTAGAAAAATGCGTTGCACTTGGGACATCGCTTTCGGCAAAATTTAGGAGACAGCATGCAAAGAATTACAAAGAATTGTCCGTGAATTATATTTTCTGACTTGCTGATCTGAAAAATGAGGGAAAACAACATGTTACGCAGGTAATGCTTGTTTTATGGATCTAAAACCTCAAAGCGTTGCACTTGGGACAAATTCAGGTAGCCGTTTAAAGATGTTATTTTCTGACATATCTTGCTCAAGATTAGCTTATTTGCAATTGAAAATTAATCTTAAGACATACTGCTATGCCTCGGATACCTTTCAAAGTGTATAGTGATGATAAATTATGAAATGTACTTGATCAAAGTCTAAATTTGTTATTCGGAAGGATACATTTTATAAAGGGGGTATCATCATTAATGCTTAAATTTGAACTAGCAAACATGGTGCCACATAACTAAATAACATTAAAACCTTGAGAAAAATTGATGACTTTCCAATTGCGGGATCTTTTAGGTACTTGAAGCATCACGCTTGTCTTAAAACAACATTTGAAATTGATGATTGTATCAAAATGTCACGCTTTTTACGTTGCACTTGGGACATTTTTGGGTATATTTTTCGCTGTAACTTTGGATTGGTTGGTTCGATTTTCATGAAATTTTCCATGGTGTTTAACATCATCAAAAGGCATAGTTTTAATCCAAAAAGAACTTCATTCTCAAGAACATATTCATTCAGGCTCTGATTTTAATAAAAACTTCATTTTTTTGAACTTCACCCGTAACCCTTTCCAAAAAGGAGAAAATTTGAGCTTTTCCAGTTTAACCCTTTCCCAAACAAGACCTGGTTTTGACGTCCCCAATTGAAATGACTTGGGAAAACATTGAGACAAAAGAAGAAACTGCTGATAACCAGCAGTTTCTCCTTTTGTCTCAATATTTTCTGTGTTATATTTTACACAAATCCTATCTTCAAAAACATCCAGTTTGTCACTTGTGGCAGTTTTGAAGTGGATCACCCTAAAAATTTATCGTTTGGGAAAGGGTTAAGAGATGCTGAAGACAACCAATTTGTGTTGATGAATAAAGGCTTAGTAAAATATTGCACACAGAATATTGAAGCAAAAGGAGGAAATTCTGGTTTTCTATTTGGGGCATCAAAACCAAGTCTTGTTTGGGAAATGATTAATATAACTCTATGAATCATCTATTGCTCACACCTAAGTATTAACACTAACACACAGTTTGATTTTTAGCAAGCCGGGACTTTATGTCCGGGGAGCTAATGTCACAGCCCTAGAGTCGGCGTCCTGTCCCGTCGTGTCTTCACTTGAAAAACTTTAACCTGGTCTATATCTCAGGCACTATTAGAGATACAGCCTTGATATTTCATACATGGATACATCTTGACAAGACCTTTCATTTGGGGTCATGACCTTTGACCTAGTGACCTTGACCTTGGAGTTTGACCTACTTTTCAAAAACTTTAACCTGGCCTATATCTCATGCACTATTATTGATAGAGCCTTGATATTTCACACATGGATACGTCCTGCAAAGACCTTTTATTTGGGACCATGATCCTTGACCTTGTGGCCTTGACCTTGGAGTTTGACCTACTTTTAAAAAAATGTTTTTGTGACAAGCTCCTGTATAGGCGAGCTATGTTGTCCGCTGACAACTCTTGTGCCATAATCATACAGGGTGTTGTAAATGTTATACAGTCAAATCTGTCTATGTCGAACTTCGTGGGACCTACGAAAAAACTTCGACGTATAGAATGTTCAATGAAGAGATATTTTAGAGACAAGCGCTCATCATCGCTTATGGGCACGTCATGTCAGTCGGATTTGCTGGCTACCCCCTCTCTCCCCCACCCACCCCTGTTGACCGGGTCCTTCGTCAAACAAGACCTGCGTGGAATTAGCGTAAATGTGAATTACACACGTAATGCTGTATACGATTTCCCGAGCCTTTTTATTTCAAATCATTAAATCAATCAATTTTGAAGTCATCAACTTTAATACAAAGAATCAAACACAATCAGATAAAAATCAATATTCGATAAAGGTAAACACCTGCGTTGATTGCTCGAGTTGATGGGTCGAAAGGTGTGAAAAACTGACTTGATTGCAATTGTCATCATGTAAGTTTGACGTTCGTTGTATAGAGGTGTGAATGTGTGCAATTATAGGTGATTGGACTTCGAAATTGGTTCGACGTAAGGAGGAAGTTTGTGCAAGAGAAAACGACTTATAAAGTTTGAAATATATAGAAATAAAGAGCAAAATAATCAGGACTTGAAAATTACTTGGACGTAGAGAGAATTTCGGCAAAGGGATGTTCGACATAAAGAGATTTGACTGTACCCCAAAATCTATAGATGAGTAACATAATGTGATAGTTTAAGCCCTGTTTGATTGAAAGGCTGTAGCTGTCATATTTCTAATTATTTGAGTCATGCTTAAACAAACTTCAGTTTTACATTATTTCTTTATGGACCACAAAATTACTACTAGCGTTTATCAAGTGTAAAATAAAGAGTATGTACAATAAATGCTTTTCAGAATTCCAAGTAGTCTTGTCATAAGCAAATCAAAGTTAAGTATCAAGGTAGAGATTCGATGAAAATTTCCATTTAAGGGGCCTTTTTGTTTCAAAAAATACATTCTGCTTTTTTTCCAGGGCACATTGCTGATCATTGGAGGAATGTATTTGAATGTAGTTGTATGTGGCACACTATTTAGACCAACAACATTTTACACACATCCACAGCGGCAGAAAAAGGAAGGAGAAAAATTACTTGAAAATGGGGAACCGAAGACCTGGGAAACAGACAGTCCTATAGTAAAGAATAGGAATATATCTCAACAGAATGATGCTCATAGCGGGGATGGCCATGTGGAGAATAAGCTGTTAGAGCAGACCTACAAGATCAGTGATACAGGAAGTGTAATAATAGGCAGTGTGGACAGTCTACATACTTTAGCAATAAACACAGATAACCAGTCTAAATCTAAAATGGCCACCCAGGAATCTTCAAAAAATAAACGCAATGAATGTAAAACTTTCTTCTGTGGACTTTTAGATTTTACAATTCTAAAGAGCTATGTTGTCCTGCTATTTGTTTTGCTAAGTTTTTTGATATTCTTTGGTCATTTTAATTTCATTCTCTTCATGCCTCCATCAGCATACAGTGTGGGCGTGTCTAAATATGATAAGGCGTGGCTTGTATCAGTGACAGGCATTTGTGATTTGTTTGGACGGATTTTAGTGGGTGTGGCTGGAGATTTAAACTGTATAGCCCGATATAAACTAATGATGGGGGCAACTTTCCTGTGCAGTATATCAATTTTTGCCTTCACGTTTGCGAAGTCATTTATACCGATGGCGTTTTGTGTTGGATTGTACGGGTTTTCCGGAGGGTGCTATGTGGCAATTAATGCTCCAGTCCTGATAGATTTTGTTGGCCTGAAGAACATGCCAAAGGTGCTGGGTGTTGTGCTGTTTATACAGGGGCTAGGGGCTGCTATAGGACAGCCTTGTCTAGGTGAGTTGAAACATTGTAACATTTTCTCAAACAAGCCAGTGTTTCAAAACTATTTAATTTTATAAGAGAAAATAGCTTTGGAAAACATTGAGACAAAATAAGAAAATGCTGATCACCAGCATTTTCTTCTTTTGTCTTAATCTTTTCTGGGCTATGATAAACAAATACATTAAATTAAACCTTTTCCAACCAGCCGAGTTTTAGACTGGTCCAATATGAAAGCTATTGCAGACAATAAAATTGATTTGAATGAACATTAGATTTTGCTGGCCTAAAGAACATGCCAAAGGTTCTAGGTGTTGTACTGTTTATACAGGGGTTAGGGGCTGCTATAGGACAGCCTTGTCTAGGTAAGCTGAAATATTGTAACCCTTTCTCAAACAAGCCAGTGTTTCAAAACTATTTACTTTTATAATAGAAAATAGCTTTGGAAAAGATTGAGACTAAAGAAGAAAATGCTGGGTGTTGTATTGCTTATAGGCTATAGGACAGCATTGTCTAAGTATGTTGAAATATTTTCACCCATTACCGCTCATTAGCGAAATATGCTTTGAAACACATTGTGGAAAATGAAGAAATTGCTTTTTTCAAGCAGTTTCTTCATTTCTCACATTGTGTTCTAGCCACAAAGTTGTACAATTTCAAAATTTTATCACATTGAAAATGTCGTCTGTAACTTCTTTCATTTTGGAAAAGCTAAAATTTTCAGGAAAGGCTTAACCCTTTACCAAACGACAGAATTTTAGGGTGGTCCAAATTGAAAGATCCTGCAGACAATTTCAAGTGAATGGAATATATAATTTTTAGGTCTTTTTGGATGGAAAACATTGTGGGAAATGAAGAAATTGCTTGTCACAAGCAATTTCTCCATTTTCCACAATGTTTTCCAAAGCCATTATCTTGTGGGCAGTCAAAAGGAGTCACTGTGTGGTAATGGGTTAAACCCATTATCAGACGATAAACATTTAGATTGGTCTTAATTCAATAGTGTTGCAGACGACAGTTTAAAGGGACTGAAAAATATAGAATTTAGCATTTCTTCATTTCCCGTGACATTTCTAAAGTCTTTATCTTGTAAGGCATCAAAAGGCACAAAAAGCAAAGAGAACAATGAATGTAGAATTTCATTCAAAGTTGAAACAAACTTCTCTGCAGAATCTTTGAATTTGGGCAAGTCTAAATTTTTTGCTGTCTGGTAATGAGTTAAATTGGTAATGTGTTTGAAACAAACTTTAAATTTAGCAGGGCAAAGGTAAAAAATGGAAGAATGCTATGATATGGAGATGCCTACTGCTTGAATTATTGTCGTTTTCTCCTTTTCCATCAAGGATTTCTATTTTGTTAACTTACAGGTGCTATTCGTGATACAACAGGTACCTACAATGTTGTGAATTACGTCGCGTCCATTTCTCTCATGATGGGGTCCCTACTGCTGGTCATTTATCCATATGTAAAGCGAGCGGAGGAAGGAAAGTCCAAAACGGTAGAGCAATATGATATGGAGGTTCCGACAGCTTGATCGTGACACATTGTCAACAAAACTCAGATTTTTAGATGTGAACAGAGAAAAGATCATGAAAATATGAAGGAAAAGGTTGACATCAAGGGAGCTTAGAAGTTGATATCGAACCTTTCCCAAATAAGACCTGGTTTTGACGTCCTTAGTAAAATGATTTTAGAAAACATTGATGCAAAAGAAGAAGTTGCTGATAGTCAGCAATTTCTACTTTCACCTCATTATTTTCTATGCTGTATAAGCCTGTATTCTACATAAATTCTGTCTTTGTCAACATTTGTTTTGTTGTTTTAGGAAGCTGACGAATAAGAACAGTTTAAAAAAATTTGCTGCTTGGGAAAGGTTTAAAAAGTCAAGGACATTGATTATAGTTTAGAATGGTTTGAAGTAAACAAATATTCAACTAAATTTTACAGCTTTCCCTTGAGACAGGGTTTTGAAGGAGAGATTATAGTCAGAAAATATTACAGAAAAAAAGAAAAAAAAGTTGATAGTCATGATGATGATGGGTCACCATTTCCTCCAATATTTTCTGTGCTATTAGATCTATGTACAACAATTCCATATTATTTTAAACTTATTTCTGGAGAAGCTTGAATCACATAAAGGGAAAATTGAAGATCTTTACCCAAAAATGCCTTTGAAAGGATTGAGTAAATACATATTTTGTCATTTGGTTAAGGGATGAATATGTGGTATAATTTTAAAAGATTAACAATCTAAACAGACAGCATGTATATAGATATTTTTTAAGAAAAAGAAAAAAATATGTCATTGTGTAGCAATTGAGTGTCAACATGCAGGGGCTTACAGGAGTTCATTTCTTCAAGGGCTTTTGAAATTAGATCATTTTCATTTTTAGCTCACCTGAGCACGATAGTGCTCATGGTGAGGTATTGTGATCCCGCTGTGTCCGTCGTCCGGCGTCCGTCGTGCGTCAACCTATGGCTTGTGTGCACTCTAGAGGCCACATTTTTTGCCCAATCAACCTGAATATTGATCAGAATGATTGTCTTGATCAACTCTCGGACAATTTTGAAATTGGGTCATCTGGGGTCAAAAACTAGGTCACAGGGTCAAATCTTAGAAAAACCTTGTGTGCACTCTAGAGGCCACATTTTTTGCCCAATCAACCTGAAAATTGATCAGAATGATTGTCTTGATCAATTCTAGGTCACAAGGTCAAATCTTAGTTAAACCTCGTGTGCACCCTAGAGGTCACATTTTTTGTCCAATCAACCTGAAAATTGGTATACAAAAAGTTATATCAGGTGAGCGCTTCAGGGCCAATGGCCCTCTTGTTTCAACAAGATGTTGATTAAATAACAAATAAAATAGAATCAAAGTGTGTATGAGTGGAGAGAGGGGGATGGTCTATGGGTACATTTTCACAGGGTATTAGAATCAATACATTATATTAATCTGTTTTTGGAATCTCAGTTTTTCTTCATATTTTTCAGAAGGAATTTTTGAAGCAGTATTACTTTATACTTTATCATTTACATATTTTGTGAAGAGTTTTGAATTGATAACCACCATTTTATAATTGTTGAATTAACCTTTTCCCTAACAACACAATTTCAAATTTGTCCAATTTGAGAATGGTATGGCAGATGACATTATTAAATGGTACCCCAAAGCCTTTTTGAAATTCACATTGTATAAAATAATCAGAGAAAGGGAGAAATTGTTGATTTCCAACCATTTCAGTTTCTTCTTTTTCTTCGTTGTTTTCCCATTATGTTCCTTCCAAGAATGTCAAAGTCTTGGCTTATTGGAAAGAAGGTTATACTCTTAACCGAACCAAAGACATTTAGGATGATCCCAATTGAAAGCTACTGCAGATGACGCAATATGTGTTGAAATGATGTGTGTACAATAAATCGTAGACAATCTTAGGGGAAAAAGAGACATTTCTGATAATCAGCAATTTCTTCTTTTGTCTTAATGTTTTCCGTACCATTTTTTTAACGGACAAATATCAAAACCAGAGTCACGTTCTATAGAGCGAAATTTCTTGAGATTTTTTAAGGTGTTTTAGGATAAAGCATTTTTTAGAGCAAGATTATTTTTAAGACGCTCAATGGGAGGCGTCATTACCCTATACTTTGTGCAGAACCCTCGATTAAATCTGTAGAAACAATATAAGAGAGAATTGACCGAGTTGTTCGCAACGCTCCATAATGGTAATGCCCCATACTTTGTACAAATGACGTCATCATCACGACATGACATCATTTGTATGAAGTATGAAGCACTTGGAACACCTTGGTCAGAATCTAGTTCTTAAAAACATTTCATCTAAAACATCTTAAGAAATCTTAAATAATCTCGCTCAAAAGAACATGCCTCTGGTCTTGTTTGAGAAAAGTTACTCTATCCTATATGTGTATTTATAATGAACTATAATTTATAATTAGCAATTTCTTCTTTTCTAACAATGTTTTCCCTAGCTATTTCTATGAGGGAAGTCAAAACCCTGAAAGGATTAACTTTCTTCAGGTCATCATACTAAGAATAAATTGTTCAGAAAAAGTTCGTGAAAAGTTAGTTACAGAAGTTATTCATCTCAAGCCTATATAATGTATATTAACTTTTGGTCTTCATACTCAGATGATATTTTCATATCCCCTACAAAGAAAGACCAAAAGATGTAAAATTTCATGCACTTGAAGTTGTCGTCTGCAACACCTTACAAGTTAGAAAAGTCTAAAATTTTGCCATCTGGTAATGGGTTTACTTACTTTGGGCCATCATACTCGGAAGAAATTGTTTACTCAGGATTTATACTATAACCCATTACCAGACAAACAAAATATAGATTGTTCCAATTTGAAAGAAGCTGCAGACTGCAAGACTAATTGACTTCTGAAGTAGAAGATTTGTACGATGTAGCACAGAAAATATTGAGACAAAAGGAGAAAATGCTGATTATCAGCATTTTCTTCTTTTGCCTCAATGTTTTCACAAGCTTTATTTTATTTTGGCCATCAAAACCAGGTCTTGTTCGGGAAAGGGTTAATGAAGACAGCAATTCTTTTTGCCTCTAAAATACAAGAGTGTATCGTTATTTCCCTTGCTTCCAGGATGGCCTGTGAACATCACATTTTCTCAAGAGCGGGGGATTTATTTTCATAATATTTTGTACCTTATTGATTGATTGATTGATTGATTGATTGATTGATCAAGGTTTAACACTTCTTTCCACTGCTATGGTCATATTGCGGAGGCTGCAGCATCGAATCATGGATTCCTGGTATTTCTCTCACCAGTACTACCACAATATACAATCTGAGCCCACTTTAACCCTTTCACAAACGGCAAAATTTTAGGGTGATCCACTTCAAAAACTGCCAAAAATGACAAAATGGAAGCTATGAAAGATAGAATTTGTGTAAATATGGCATAGAAAACATTGAGACAAAAGGAGAAACTGCTGCTTATCAGCAGTTTCTTCTTTTGTCTCAATGTTTTCCCAAGCCTTTTCTCTTAGGGACGTCAAAACCAGGTCTTGTTTGGGAAAGGGTTAAATTAAGCAGCTGCTGCTCTCTTACATAAATGATTCACACCCATTTGTTAGTGACAAATGTCTTTTGTCAAATCTTAGAATGGATTTTGGCCGAGCAGGGGTTCAAACTTACGACCCCAGATTGAGAGACTATGTCGTTACTGACTGCAACCATATCTGGGAAAATTTTCATTCTCACAGCTGTATTGATTT
This sequence comes from Fragum sueziense, assembly GCA_963680895.1. Taxonomy (NCBI): domain Eukaryota; kingdom Metazoa; phylum Mollusca; class Bivalvia; order Cardiida; family Cardiidae; genus Fragum; species Fragum sueziense. The sequence goes on along the minus strand of OY804607.1, from coordinate 38,517,293 downwards.
TGTCGTCTGCAAAACCTTTGAAATATGTCACAAGCAATTTCTTCATTTTCCAGAATGTTTTCCAAATCCTTTATCAAATCATTTATCTTGTGGGTAGTCAAAAAAGAGTCAGTGTGTGGAATGGGTTAAGAAAGGATTAATAGTCTGGTTAGTTAGAATTGTCTCATTAATATTTATTAGTTCCTCCCACATACAATTTGTTTTGAGCCAGGATCTTGAAAAAGGATACATATAGAATTTTAGAAAATCGAGTTTAAAGATTAGCCTGTGGTCAAAGTGCAGTCTGATAAGGATTCATTCGGCTAACTTATGGCGATTTTGGAATATTCAGATATATATGACAGAATACATATAGTACATAAGCCGAGCCCGGATAGCTCAGTTGGTTACGACGGAGTCTGTCAATCCAGGGTTCGTGGCCCCGGCTCGGCCAGTATCCATTCTGACATTTGACAAAAGTCATTTGTCTCTCACCAATGCATGTGAATCATCTGTTTGAGATAGCAGCTGGGGGCACGGCTCCAGCCACTGCGATATGACCATAGCGGTTGAAACCAAAGAACATAATTTGTATGCACATAAGTTATTTCATACTAATTGTCAGGGTTATTCTCAGAAATTAATTTGAAGCTGTAGTGGAAATTGTCTTGGAAGCTTCATAAACCCCCAAAGTATTGTAGTGTTTATACAGATGATAATGTATGAAGACATTTTGGGAAAAGAAGAAATTGCTCAATATGGGCTATTTATTTTTTCCCAAAAATGTTTTATTTTTCAGCCTTTGACATGATACACCTCAAAATCTCTAATTGGCAGCAAATTTTATGACATTTAACCCATTTCCATGCAATGACTCTTTTTTGACTCCCCACAAAATAATTGCTGTGGAAGACATCGTGGAAAATGAAGAAATTGCTTGTGACAAGCAATTTCTTCATTTCCCACAATGTTTTCCATCCAAAAAGACCTGAAATATAAAAATCGTGTTCACTTGAAATTGTCGTCTGCAGGCTCTTTTAAGTTGGAACAGTCCAAATGTTGCCATCTTGTAATGGGTTAAACGCTTTGAGGGAACTTTTGAAGGTGTAAGGCATTGCACTGATTAAATTGAAGTGGTAACATGTCCACAACAGCTTATTCAGCTGGTTAGAACACTGGTTGTACATGATGTTTTTATTCTCTATCACATAGGCCTTATACTAGTCACTATTGTGTGTGAGGTCAGGCCTTTCCCAAACAAGGAACTTCAAAACTACTCCAATTTTGACGCTGCTGCAGACTGCAAATTTGGCTTTAATGACAATGACGTGTGTGTACATATTATGTTATAAATGTTGAGGAAAATGAGAAAATGCTGGCTATCAGCAATTCCTTCTTCTATGTCAACGTTTTCCCAATTCTCATCATTTAAGAGACGTTTAAAATTAAATGTTGTTTTGGAAAGGGTTAACGTTATCAGATCAGTGCATTTCTCTTTTAAAAGATAACATAATGAAATATCAATTGTCCACATCCTGTTCAGAGATTTTATATTATTATTTTGTGCATTATTGTATTATTTAGTGATATAATAAAGATATACAGAGTTCAATATTGTCATAAGTCTGTCTAATGAGACCGTCGTGTCCAGCATGCGTCCATCCGTACATGCATGCATTCGTTAAGTTTTCATTCATATACTGTCCAATGAATTTCAAGGTCACAATTCAAGCTTTTGAAACGACTTTACGAACGCTGAACGTTTCAATGTTGGATGGATGTTTAAAAACAGTGGCTGTTGTGATCTTGCAACAAGAGTGCCATGGTCACAATATACTCCGCCCCAGAGACTAAGTTTTAAGGGGGCATAACTCAGACAACTAGATGCCGAAGGGCAACATGTCGAGCCCGCTCATTTTGAAGAAAGAAGACCATACCTATGTCTACAGCTGTCATTACAATGGCGTTTGGTTTGACCTTGACCTTTGAGCTTGGAATCTGGTTCTTGCACGCGACACTCCGCCTTACTGAGCTTGACATTTGTGCCAAGTTAAGGAATGGCCCGGACAAGCAAAAATCAACTCATTTTTTTACATTTGACCTCAAAGTTTGACCTTGACCTTTCATCTTGGAATCTGGTTCTTGCACGCGACACTCCATCTTACTGAGCTTGACATTTGTGCCAAGTTATTTCTGAATCCCTCCATCCATGGTGAAGTTATGGCCCGGACAAGCAAAAATCATCTCATTTTTGACATTTGACCTCCAAGTTTGACCTTGACCTTTGAGCTTGGAATCTGGTTCTTGCACGCGACACTCTGCCTTACTGAGCTTGACATTTGTGCCAAGTTATTTCTGAATCCCTCCATCCATGGTGAAGTTATGGCCCGGACAAGCAAAAATCATCTCATTTTTGACATTTGACCTCCAAGTTTGACCTTGACCTTTGAGCTTGGAATCTGGTTCTTGCACGCGACACTCTGCCTTACTGAGCTTGACATTTGTGCCAAGTTATTTCTGAATCCCTCCATCCATGGTGAAGTTATGGCCCGGACAAGCAAAAATCTTCTCATTTTTGACATTTGACCTCCAAGTTTGACCTTGACCTTTGAGCTTGGAATCTGGTTCTTGCACGCGACACTCTGCCTTACTGAGCTTGACATTTGTGCCAAGTTATTTCTGAATCCCTCCATCCATGGTGAAGTTATGGCCCGGACAAGCAAAAATCTTCTCATTTTTGACATTTGACCTCCAAGTTTGACCTTGACCTTTGAGCTTGGAATCTGGTTCTTGCACGCGACACTCCGCCTTACTGAGCTTGACATTTGTGCCAAGTTATTTCTGAATCCCTCCATCCATGGTGAAGTTATGGCCCGGACAAGCTCCATCCGGACGGACGCACGCACTAACGCACGCACGCACTAACGCACGCACTAACGCACATACACCGAACCGCCATTGTGACAACTATGTCGAGCTCACCGCAAGCGGGCTCGACAAAAATCAATGAACCATAAAATTCTTCCTACATGCATATCTACTAATTGAGGGATAACATTGACCAAGCTTCAAAAAGATCCAGCCAGAAACTTATGAGGAGTTGCGTTGACAAGAAAAGTTGACGTACGTACCGACGGATGGACAGACGGAGAAGATGACGCTAATATACGACCGCCTCCGGCGGTGTATAAAAATTACCAACTTTTGATGGAAAACAAATTATATGTATAAGTTAGGAGGATAAAATAAATGAAATGTACAATACTGTCTGAATGTGATGTTTTTGTTGTGCATAACGATAAATCAAGGGCAGGTCTGATCGTTAAAAAGTCATTTAAACAAACGTGTGCGCGCCATCTATACACAATTGACTCCTTTCATTTATGTTTTAGTCCGTACCCGAAGAACACTTCTGGTAATGCGAGTCTTCTCTGATGAAAATTCGCTCGATGATGTTTGGATGTCGATTTTTTCAACAGAACGCTGTCCCATTCAAAAACAAAAGAAAGTTCCGACACAGCGACATCACTTGTGTCGGAATTTTCTTTTGTTTTTGAATGGGACAGCACTCTGATGTAAATAGCGACATCCAATTATCAAAGAGCGAATTTTCATCAGAGAAGACTGGAATTAACTTCCAGAGGCAAAAAATGGGTTTTGGGGAAATTAACATTGTATACATGTGAATTGTTACTAAAAATAGTAACAAATCGACATTATCAAAACGATGCTCCCAAAAATGCGGAGAAACAATGATGACGCACGTGCATTCAATATGTAGCGATAAAGCGCACGTGCATTCAATATACAGTGATAAAACGACGTTTTAAGTGCAACAAAAACTATGAAATCGAATGAATTCGTTAAAAGCCGGTAAGATCGATATTTTATTGGATTTATAGTCAACCGTTCCCGGCTTAAACATTTGGCCTTTTGCCTCTAAGGACGACTATCGGAGGCTGTTGTGCGTTGGGGGGGGGGGGGGAGGGGGAGGGGTATCATTGGAAAGTTGTCCATTTTCGTAAACTATGATAAATTACATAACAAACAAGGTCACGCTGAGATTTGAAATTAACCCATTACCAGACGACAACATGATGGATTGTTCCAATTAGAAAGGTGTTGCAGACGAGAGTTTCAAATTAATGAAACTTAAAATCTTTTGTTCTTTCAATGTAGAAAACATTATGGGAAATGAAGAAATGCATTAGTCACAAGCAATTTCTTCATTTCCCATAATGTTTTCCACAGCCTGTATCTTTTTTGGAAGTCAAAAAGAGTCGATGTTTGGAAAAACGTTTTAAATAGTTCCCTATTTGGATCCATATCTTCTCAAGTTCACTATCAATCTTGGAATACCGGATAAGTAAAAGATTAGATATTTTCCATTCCTGTTTTTCTCAGAATTGCGCGAAGTAAGTAAAGGATAACATATTTTCCATTCCTGCTTTTCTCAGAAATGCGGAAAGTAGTGACAGGTCTTTTGGCGTTTTATTGTAGGAATAAATCCATCTTCATTGTTCTTTTTATTGCGACACTTGATTGTATCCTAGATTGACAGGGACAAGTACTCCGTTAAATTTAAAGCTGCTTTGTTACAGATTTGGGAATAAAGCATGATCGACCTATTACCAGACATTGGTACCTTTTGACGACCGTACAAGAAGTATATCGTAGAAAACATTGAGGAAAATGAAGAAATTGCTTGTTGCAAGCAATTTCTTCATTTCCCACAATGTTTTCTACCCAAAAAGTTATTAAAAAAAATATCACATTGAAAATGTTGTTTGCAACTTCTTTCAATTTGGCCAAGCTCAAAACTTTGTTGTTTGGTATAAGGTAACCGTTCTTGTGCCCAGCAAGAACAATCAAATTATCTGGCTCTAGAGGGGGGCTCGTGGGGTTCAACCCCCCCCCCCCCCTCTCACTGTAGCATGCTTATTTCATTTTCATATAGAAATCAGTCAAAATTGAGTAATTATTAATAATAGGAAAACGAACTCCAGGTGTGTGTATGTTCGAATCTCCTTCACAGAAATCCTGGATCCGCGTATTGACACTATAGACCAACATACTTTTATCTACAAAAACACCATCCACGGTCTCACGGTGTGTAATCACGTGACTCAGAATTTCAGATAATCTTCAATAATTTTGTTAATACTTGACCAATTTGAATTCGGTTTGAAGCAGAGAAGGTAAGACATGCCAGAAATAAGCTGTACGTAGTAGAGTTGTGAAAAATCAACTGATAAAGAAGTTATTGAAGATAAACCAAAATTTGGTTTATCTCCATTAACTTTTTTATCAGTTGATTTTTTTTTTCAATAATACACTACATCCATCTAATGCGTGACGTCTGCCCACCTTCTCTGCTTCAAACCGAATTCAAATCGGTCCCGTATTAACAAAATTATTGAAGATTTTCTGGAATTGTTGTATCACTTGATTATCCACCGTGAGTCTATGGTGGATCAGAGAAGACCAAGAATTAGGGATGAAATATTAATTGTTGCCAATTTGTATAAAAGAGGATGTTTTGATAGTTACTGTCTCCTGAAAACGATTGTGACTAAATTCACACCAAAATTCTATTTAAATGCGTTTCTTTTTCTCGTCAGTATAGTTAGTACGTATCGGGAAATATCCGATTGTTTTACGAAGGTTTCCGATGCTCTTGCGGAAATAAACGAACACGAAAGACAACCTACCGTTGATTACACGAATTAGTGAAAACGATGTCGTTCTGGAAAGGAGATATAAATCTCATTTATCAACAAAAACCTCGTTAGATTTCGCTTCTGTTTGACGAAACTTGGAATAGTAGAAACCATGAAAGAGAGAAAAGTTCTATAGACAGGCTATTGTTTTCGTTTCGATTGTTATTTCCACAAAATAGAGTTAGAAATAATATTATTGTAGTTCAGCCGTTTTGTAATATTAGGCCAATAATACGTTGACATGTCGAATGCATTTTAAAGACAGGCAATAATTGAATATTTTGTTCTTGTTATTGTTTATGATGTTTGGAATTCCCCGAAGAGAACTTTTGTTATTTCCAATTTCTTCGAGACGTTTCAACCCTTTCCAAACTAAATCTACACCTGTATTTGACGAACACAAGAAACGTTTGAAATTATTAATCGGAAAATTTATCATTTTTTATTTTTCCCCTAATTTCTCAGCCCACAAAGGATACTTGTTCCATCTTAATCATGCCATGTCGTCTGCAAATTCCTTTGAATTGATTTAGGACCAGTCTATTTATTGCAAAATGGGATCATGTTTTTCGTAGTTTCGTAGGCTACGATAGACGTGTTGATCCCTCACTGTGGACAATGGGTTTGTTTTATTGTTTCAGTTTTTGATCGGTGTTCTTTATTTAGCAGGTCCTGGTGAAATCTTACAACAACACTTTTACAGAGCAATGTCCCGTACAGTTACCGAAGCCCTTTAACCCTTTCCCAAACAACAAAATGTTGGTGTTGTTCAATTTGAAAGCTACTGCAGATGACAAAATAGATGGTGATAAAGATATAATTTGTGTAGGATATAGCACAGAAAATATTGAGACAAAAGGAGAAACTGCTGGTTATTCTTGTCAGGGCCGTCAAAACCACGTCTTGTTTGAGAAAGGGTTAATATGGCGCTTACTAAGGCGCTTTAATACATATGATTTAATATGTTCCTTTCTTTAACCACAATTTAAGTTCAGATGCGCGGACAAAATTCCCTCGGTTGGTGGAATTTAGTCGGTAGAATTGACGCATGTTCATCGAACTGATCAAATTGATTACTATAATGTATTTTAATGATGTCATCTACGACGTGATTGGCTTTGAAGATTTCATAATTGATTATCAAAATTGCCTGTTTTACTCCAAGGACAAAGTGCAAATATGTTTTCACAAAGGGAAAATATAGACAGGGCTTTGTATATATGAATCAGAATGGTATATGACAGAAAATATTGTGTCAAAGGGAGAAGTGTCGGTTATACTCATTTTCTTCTTTTGTCTCATTGTTTTCTTGATCAAATACTACTATCGATGCCAAGACCAGTATTGGTTGTGTTAATGGAAAACTATGATAGGGTATGTTTATAATGTATTACAGAGCATAGTAAACAGGCCCATAGGAAGCAATTTCATATTGGGTGGCTGAAGCCACTGTATCTGAATATGGGGGGGGGGGGGGGGGAGCTAAATTGGATTTTCACAAAATTTTCAGAGTAAAATAATGAAAATTCGGCATTTTTGGCCAACTTCGCCCTTTAGCCCCCCCCCCCCCCCCCCCCCGTTCCTATGGGCCTGTTAAAACAAAGAGAGCCACTACAATAATTATTTTCTTCTTTTGTCTCAATGTTTTCTCAATGAATTACTAAGTATGGACGTCAAGACCAGAGTACGAATAGCTCAGAAATACGTTGATAAGTGATCAAGGGGATATTGTCCGCCCTTGCATTTACATTGTGTGGATTTTGTCCGCCCTAGCGGTTCTACCGAGGGGGTTTTGTCCGCCCATGCATTTCCATCGAGGGGATTTTGTCCGCCCTACATTTTACTGAGGGGATTTTGTCCGCCCTTGAAATTCTGCCGAGGGGATTTTGTCCGCCTATATCAAAGATGACCGAGGGGATTTTGTCCTATTGGGATTTTGTCCGGTTACCATCTCTTACAATGTTCAAATTTATATTCTTTATCGCCAATTTTGTCACCTTGGTTTACAAGAAAATGTTAGATACCTTTGTTAAGATTTCAACTGTCTAACAAACGTACCTTTCCCAGTTGTAAATCAGTCTCATTTCACATCCAATTATCAATTCCAGCAGTAGTCGGTTGGCGACTGAAATGTCAACATTCGTGACAATTACTCTTTCCAAGACAACATAATACTGGCCTTAATAAAAGGTTACAAAAATAATTTCATGCATAAAAGAATATTATGTACACTAAGATTAGTTAAAGTAGACAACCCCAAATGAGATTCGCGCGACGTCGGAGTCTTTCGTGCGACGTCGTGAACATTCGGCGATAGTGAGGGTGAGCTTTTGTGGTCGCTCACCGTCTGCCAGGCCACAATTACAAAAAAAAAATCTTCTCCCAAACCATACACCACAAAATCTTGAAACAGGGATCAGTTTTTTAATGGAAAAACTGACAAATAATTTGACAAATAAGAAATTCAATGTTTTCATTTGTTAATTTCCTATCTGGACGTTCATCGATATATTTAGCACAATACAATCATAATAGCCTTTGCAGCATCCTTTTAAAGGCATTCTACCAAAATTTCAAATTATTATGGTAGGCCCTACAACGAAAATTAGCCCAATGTTGTTGGTGTAGAATTATGATAGAGACAAAGAGGGAAGTCTTGTATCATCTTATTCTCTTTAAACCTTTGGGCTATGACTTTGAAATTTTGTGCGTAGAATAATCTCAAAGCCCTCTGCCAATATACTTAAAACTTTTGTGGTAAAAGGAAGATTGGCAAAATGTTGTGGGTATCGGCTTTCATATAGAGACAAAGAAGAGAATCTTGAACAATTTTCTCATGAACCGTTTGACCAGCATTTTCTTCTTTTGTCCCATTCTTTCCCAAGTCATTTTCTTTAAGGGACGTCAAAAGCAGGTATTGTTTGGGAAATGATACGACTCTATGTGTTTGTCTACAAATGTGTGTTTATTGTATTAAACGGTTGGGAACCTGACCCTGGTTTCTCGAAAATACTTTAGTACGTTCTCATGCTCAAATCTGAGCATCGTGCTCAAATCGCACGAAATCCACGTGAACTTCAATCGAATACCCTTCAACGTTGGAGAGTATTCCATTGAAGTTGAGCATGTTCTCATAAGTATATACTTAAGTTTATTCGAGAAACCGGGGCCTGTTCTCCGCTGTATTGACATAGCCTAACTATTGAAAATTTTCTGAAATTATTGTATCACGTGATTATCCATCTTGATAAATTGTAATGCTAAGATGTAGTATTGATGCTGATTACAAAGATTTTCTTCTTTCTCTAAATATTTCCCAAAGCTTTCTCTGACAGAGAAGTAAAAGCTAGGTTTTGTTTGAGAAATGTTTAACTCAACGCAATGAAGCGTTTTGGCGCTCCTAATAGAAAATGCTTGGGAAAACATTATGGAAAAAGAAGAAATTGCTTGTGATAAGCATTTTTTTCATTTTCTACAATGTTTTATACCCAGAAAGACAAAAAATGTGAAATTTCATGCACTTGAAGTTGTCGTCTGCAACGCCTTTCAAATTGGAACAGTCCAAAAATTTTGCCGTCTGGTAATGGATGTGTTGGTCTACAAATGCGCGTTTATTGTTCTCGACTGTTGGGAAGTTGTTCTCCGCTAATTCAAAACAAACATGTCAATTTGAATAAGCAATTAGCCAATCACAGCGGACGTCAGGAAATGAGATCGGACTCTGGTTTTCTCGTACACGGTCATTCACAAGATGTAAATGACAGACGCGGACTTTTTATGTCCAAAACAGTCGGGCCGGGATTTAAAAAATGTCCTGTTGGCATTTAAGAGTAATAGTCGTACGCAGTCTGATCTGCACCCATGTTAAAATTCTGCAATCTCTATCTGTCTCCATGTTGTTTTTTGCCATGAAAAACCTAGTAGGCCTATGGGATCCTTTATATAGCCTACCACTGATTTTTTTCTTTAAGCCTATAGGCAACGGTTAGGAAATGGGCTCTTACCAGACTGCACGCGGACACATGCTACATTTGGAAACACGTTGGTGCAGAACTCTATTAAAGTTTTTTTTTTCTAATTGTTTCTTTTGTTTTCTTTTTTTGCAGACCCTGACTTATATTAGATGTATTTTACAAGGCTTTAACTCAATCTACTCGAAAAAGTACGACTAGAGAAAAGCGTATTTGAATTTACAACAAGTGTGCACAGCATAAAACTAAACAAAACAAAAAAAATATAACCACAACATAATTTATAAAGCGCCGACTACGAAGTGTGTGAATGAAAGAAACTACAGAAAAAAACTACGATTTTGCTTCAAGAACACCAGAATGTTAAATAATTCAGGGTCGGATAGAAAACGTCGTTTTGTATTTACGTTTGAGGATGAATTAAGCGCGGGATTAACCAGATTACATGACATGGTTTCCGTTATTTCACCTCCCACACACCCTAATGCATTTTCTTGAATGGACGCTTTACATTATCCTATGGTATTCCATAAATCATTAGATACCAAACATTTCGTACAACTTCGGGTGTCATACGTGGCAACGGAAATTGACGAGGGTAACCCTCGTAAATTTCTGTTGCCACGGATGACGCCCGTAAATGGACTAGGATACTATCGTTAATTTTTGTTGCCACGAATGACGCCCAAAGTTGCACGAAATGTTTAGTGTCTAATAATGAATGCAACACCTCAAGATGAACAAATCGCTATGATGACAGTAGTATAGGAAGAGGACTTGAGTACCATATGGATGCTGGGATGCTTAAAAATGGGCGTGGCTAATCATTGACCATGACGCAGTGGGCGTGGTTAATCATTGACCATGACGTCAGTGGGCGTGGCTAATCATTGACCATGACGCAGTGGGCGTGGCTAATTATTGACCATGACGTTAGTAGGCGTGGTTGACCATTGACCTGTTACATCAGAGGTCAGCCACGCCCAAGCCACGCCCATTTCCGGGTGGCTGATCATTGACCATGACGTTAGTAGGCGTGGTTGACCATTGACCCGTTACATCAGAGTTCAGCCACACCCAAGCCACGCCCATTTCCGGGGAAATTCCCAGTGACGTCATACCGGACGTGACATCACGGTGAACAACGCCGGAACCACGTCCATTTTCGGGTTTTTCCAGTCTATTTTTAGTTCTATCAAGAATACCATAGGTTGGCTGACCACTGACGTCAATTCAGGGGACTCAGAGCCGAAGCAACGTCATAGGTCGGAGCAACGTTATAGGTCGGAACAACGTTACGGATCGAAGCTTAGCCACGCCCATTTTCGGGTTTTTCCTAGGGTTTATTTTCAAGCCACACCCATAATTACCCCCCCCCCCCCCTCCCCCCCACGGTCTATTTTTAGTTCTATCTAGAACGCCATAGGCCGTTTCACCGCTGACGTCGTATCACGAAAGGGATTACTGCTATCAACATTTTCTTTTGTCTCAATGTTTTTCTTTCTTGCTTCAATGTTTTCTTTCTTGTCTCAATGGTATTCTTGTTTGTCTCAATGTTTCCTTTCTCGTTTCAATGCTTTTTTTTGTTTGTCTCAATGTTTTCTTTTGTTTCAATGTTTTCTTTCTCGTTTCAATGTTTATTGTTTTCTCTCAATGTTTTCTCACACGTCACGATCAAACTAGATCTCGTTCGGGAAAGGATTAATTAGGTCGGACTAACGACAAATTTTAATCCCCCCAACACCGTCGATGCGCAGTTTTAATCCCTTTTAATCTCCTAAAATGTTATCTTGATCGAGTAATTGATCGAATTAGTCAGTCTCCGCAAAGGAACATCCGTCCATTTAAGTAACAATAGAAATATCGGATAATCTTACGCTACTCGGATAATAACCCTTTTGTGTCCGAGTAATTAAATGTTGCGCAACTAAGCAAATCTTAGGATCGATTTAACCGTTTGTTCTATACCACATACCCCTACATCGAAAAATATCACAATTTCACGCACCTGTCCAAGGTCACTAAATCGCCTATAAAAAGCTGTATATTCATCGTTTAGTCCCGAAATTTAAATTTAAAGTAACGTCTTTCATTTACTTAGAACGGAAAACCCAAAATATGTGCTTTTATAAACGCGTATATGTAGAAAACATCATGCTCACGTGTTCGATTAGATCAACGAAGCTGGAGCGTTTTATGACAAAATTTACATTTTTTGGGAAATATTTCAAGTTCTACTTAATAGAATTTGATAAAACTCCCTTATTTTATTAAGCGACATGACCTGATAATAATTCAAAAAAAGTATAGGTCAACGCACTTATTAGTGAATTGCAGCAATTTTTATCAGCTACACACGGATAAAATGTCGCAAAACAGTGGTAACTGCATGTACACTTACGACTGTCTTGCTCTAAATAATCCATTTCCATCTTGAGGAAATCAGTTTCGCATAATGAATACACTTTTTCCGTCGAAAATTGTAAATTGAAATAACGCGTTATATTATCGAAAATATGATAGCGAAACGTATTGGTACGAAACATTTAATTTACTACAGTAATGACCGAGTATTCCGTAAAGACTGGAGCAATCTCCCTTAATCGATGATATAGTCCTTATTGTCTAAACTGCCTCGAAAACGAGGTCGAATATTAATCGTTTATCTTTTTCGCAGGCTTTAAAATAGATTACTGCCTTCATATCGAGTAAAAGATCGAAATTGCGAAATAACTCAAATATGGTTTTAAAACCGATCTTACCTCGCATATAAAAAAAAAGTACATCCCGACGCTGAACTATCTAAACGCAAACCATAAACGAGATGATCATTATAGACCTTAATTAACGATGAGCTGTAATGATCGAAGTCATCGCCTATAAAAAGTACTGTATGGCGATGATGGGTCGTGACTAAGAGTGTCCTGTCCAGGTGATTAACCCTTAATTAAGAGTTCAGACAATGCCTGGTGCTTAATACCTATTATTCCGCTAACAATAGAAGTTCACGGACAATGGAAAGTTAACTCGTTATTGATACAACTATCTAAACATACACCGTAAACAAGATGTCCCTTTTAACCCTTAATTAAGAGTTCAGACAATGCCTGGGACGTAATACCTATTATTCCGCTAACAATAGAAGTTCACGGACAATGGAAAGTTAATTCGTTATTGATAAAACTATCTAAACATACACAATAAACAAGATATCCCTTTTAACCCTTAATTAAGAGTTCAGACAATGCCTGGGCGTAATACCCATTATTCCGCTAACAATAGAAGTTCACGGACAATGGAAAATTAACTCGTTATTGATAAAACTATCTAAACATACACAATAAACAAGATATCCCTTTTAACCCTTAATTAAGAGTTCAGACAATACCTGGGACGTAATACCCATTATTCCGCTAACAATAGAAGTTCACGGACAATGGAAAATTAACTCGTTATTGATAAAACTATCTAAACATACACAATAAACAAGATATCCCTTTTAACCCTTAATTAAGAGTTCGTAAAAATTTAGGATTGACGATGGTCTTTTGTTACAAAATTTAGGATTAACAATGGTCATTTCCTGTCGTAGAACTGAGATCATCGGAAATTTTCAGTGATGTCGCATAAAATTCAGCGAACACAAAAAGGAAAAAAAGGTAAGGACTAGGCGGGACATTTAGAATATGCGGAAAATATAGAATCAACCACATTCATTTTGTTAATATAGGGTCTTTATATATTTGCGGACGATTTCGCGAAAACAAAGTCAAAAGTGCGTTTTATTAATTTTCAAGGCGCCTAACTCAACGTGTACGGATCCAATAAGGCCGAAAATATCATCGATCTTAGGATCTTGAGCGTTTATACGCAGAGTATTAATCAACGCGTGTTGATGCGAGAGTGAAAACGAAGAACAACAATTTTGTTCAATCCGAAGGCATTCAACTGAATCAGTTAAGGATATATATATGCGTGTCCGGGATATAACTCTGAACTATACAGGATCTTTATATCAACAGTACTATGACCAAATGTTGTCTCGATCGGTACATATGCGTGTCTACTAGATTTAAACCGAAAACGACCAATTTATCGACTTAAGATCGGGTTACTCGGAATAAACAAATTCCGATTGAAAATAGCGCAAATTTAAGATATCTTAAAAACATTTTGTCCAAATTGATTGGCAATCTCCGCCAATGGCTGACTGTGAAACAACTGGCGCATCCCATTGATGAGTCAATCGATGAGGCGAGGACCTACTGGAAAACATTAAGCCGCATGCGCTAGAATTCAAACTATAAATAGAAATGACTTTTGATTGGTTGAAATTAACCGTTATAAATAGGGAATTTGAATCGCAGGCTCATTCGCGTTTAGATCATCATGACGAACAGACTGAATTCGAGATACTCTCAACACCTAGGGAAGGAGTGTTACCTATTCGATAGTAAATTCGAAGGAAATACATACATTCACATCAGGGAATTAATTTTCAAAGACGGCCAGCCCGTTCCCACTTTAAAAGGAATAACGCTGACGTTATCCAGGTGTAACGAACTGTACTCCCTCCTGAATGAAATCGGATTTCACGTGGATGAATGGAATCGAGATCAGCTGTCAGAGACATTTCGCAAGCATCTAGGGGGAAATTGGTTCGTAAGCGTTAACCCCGGGTTTCCCTGCGTGGATATACGAAAATTTTGGTTACCAGAAGGGGCTTCAGAGGTCTGCGCCACCCGAAAGGGGATATCATTGACTTTCCAACAATACGACGAATTGAAAAACGGATTAAGAATGATTCCCTCCGCAGTTCCGGAATTGTACGACGTTCTACCTTGCTACCTACAACCGAATCACGTTAGGGACCAATGCGAGGAGTGCTCGCCCAATACGAAGAAAAAAGTATGACTAATTAGTGTATTGAGCTATATGTTTAAACGCGCCGTTATAGTTTGTGTAACGTTTGTTCGTTATAG